>ML426897.1:34817-62543 GCA_005239525.1 Nicotiana knightiana | reverse complement strand
GAACCCTCGCGCCGTCGTCGTCGCTCGGCTCGGCTTCGGCTTCGGCTTCGGCTTCGGCTTCGGATTGGGATTTGGATTTGGATTTGGCAAATGATCGATCGATAAGATTATTTTTGGACAAAATTTATTTAATTAATTAGTTAAGAATTAATTAAATGCCAGTCAGTTCATTAACGGAATTGACCGAAACGTATAATCCAAACGCTGCCTTTCCCTTCTGAACATACACCTCTTCACATTACACTGCCTATAAATTCAGAGGCATAGCTTCCTTTTCATTGACTGAAAAAATCAAGAATTTCCTTCTGAAAATATACTGCATTCTATTCGCAGTCTCTCTCTCAAAATCGTAAGTGTGATTTTGCTCCGTTCTTTGAGTTCGTTGGTATCCTGCAACTAGTATTGCCACTGTTGCAGGAAGGTTTATTCCGTTTCATCCTGGGAGGATTTAATCCATTACCTTGGCAACTTGTGAGGAGGTTAAAATTCCTTAAAGACGCACAAGGAAATTGTGGACTCGAACTATTTCATATCATCTACTGATTTTCTGTTTCTTCTAACAGTTTGTTTTAACACAATATCGGCAACAATTATAACATGTCATAAGAAAATGTAAGTATCCACCTTTATGTTGCAGTATATACATAAATCAGGTTCGAAGATTAAGTTACAAATTGCAATATCCGCATTGTTGCAATAACAGGAAAAAGACACCATAAGAAACTTTTAATATTAATTTCTGGGACACACTGTTCGAATAAAAGATAAGTATTACTACATTATATTAGATTGTTATTGACTTAAATCAAGGTTTCATTAATTTTTTTTCAAACAGATTTAAGTTGCAAAAATATGTTATGCGTAATCCACTTGGTACAGTATATTATCACTTGATATACTAACATGATAATAAAATGTCAGTTTAAAGCTAAAAAGTTATCCATCTCTAGACAATATGTAACTAGGTAAAACAAATTTGGCTAATTGTTCTAATTTAGATAAGACATAAACATGAAATTTATGACCATTTGAACACATATAATCCCATGACCCAGGCGACTATGGTAATTTTGCTTAGTAAATTTAGCTATCAAGAAACTAAACCTATCTATTGTCATATACTCATGATAACAGACGTTGAATCTTTAAATGGTCGTTGCTACATAGGTATATTTAATGAACTTATTAATGTTTGGTGCTTAAACAGAAAAGGGTCTAAAATTCCAGTAAAACACTTTTTTAACGTAGCACATCTTATTCAACAGCGTCCTCTCCTCAAATTAAAATGGGGTAATTGAAGTCATAAAAGTTTGGACCTCAACATATATTAAATGAAATATGCAACCTCAGCAAAAGTTGGTCAAGGTTTGATCCATCAAAAAGGCTCCGGTCAGTCAGAATAATCTATGCCACATACAAAAAGATATTGTGTGCAATAAATTAAAAGATTTACATTTTATCTTGTTTTTATATTGTTTAGGTTTTGAAGATAGAAAGGGGGAAGTTGTACCCACAGTGTCAAGATCGTTAAGGTGACTTGTTATAACAAGTCCACTTAAGATGATCAAGCAAGGTCCCTCCAGTGGAATTGTGGTCACTGCTAATAAATAAAGCTTTTGTATAATTATATTCTCAAAAGGAGGAACGGAAAGAAAGAGCATCCGTAAAAGGAAAAGATGGATTCGATTGATGACAAAAGGAAAAAGAAAAAAAAGAACCATCCCATTTCAAACCTCATGCAATTTATTAATTACTAACATGTTATACAAAGTTTCAACATCTTACAATATATAAAATTACTTATAATATAATGACGAACAGAACATCATGTAGATAGTGTGGATGAAGAAGCTAGAATGAGCAAAATTACAGGTTCGATTACAAACCTAAATCGAAATACTAAGTCATGGGGTAATGTAGTGAGTTTCATTCCAATAGAGGAAGGAATTGACCTCATTGAAGAAAATACAGAGATGAATGTGAAAATTACAATGACAGACATTAAGGATGAGATTGTTATTGGACAACAACTGTTGTTTGTTACGTGTTAGAATCTAATCCACCACAGGTAGTAATGGATGGTTGTTTTAGGAGAATTTGGGGAGATTTAGGGATCGATAAAGTTGCGCAACTGAACAGAGGAGTATTTCTGGTGAGATTTCATAGTGCAGAAAGTAGAAGTAAAGTAGTGGAAGAAGGTGTCCAAATGTTTGATAGGAAGCCAGTCATTGTGAAACCATAGAAACCAGATATGGAAATAACTAAGGAAAAAATGGAGAAGATCCCTATTTGGGTGAGATTGACAGGCTTAGATATAAAAAGTACTAGGGGAAAGTGGCTCTAACAAAAATAGCAGGGTTAATTGGTAAACCTTTGAAGGCAGATGTTGCTACTACTAAAAATGAGAGGCTAACATATGCAAGAGTGCTAGTAGAGGTGAAACTGAATCAACAGTATCCGACAAGTGTAAGATTTGAGAATGAGGTGGGCAAAATAGTGAAGCAGGATGTTCATTATGAGTGGAAACTTGTACTCTGTGAGAAGTGTAAGAATTATGATCATGAAATGGTGGGGTGTAGAAAGTATATACAGGAAGAAAAATAGAAGAATGAACAACAACAAGATATTAATACACAAAGGGTGGAGAAGCAAAAGGAGGGAAGGAAGGAAGGAAGCACAAAAGGAGGGAACAAAGAAGAAAGGGGCAAAAATGCAGTTAAAGGAAACAAGGGTAGAAAATAATAAGGTGGAGAAAGGAAGGAATCAAAATATTAATCATGGATACAGAGTAGGGAAGTATATGAGGAAGACTCCCATGGTGCAACAAATACCTCTGAAGATAGATAATGCATTTTTCACTTTAGGGCAGCAATAGAGTGAAGAGGGGGCAAGTGCTCGTCAGGCAGGGCAACAGATAGTAACAATGAGATTGAAAATGCAGGGAAAAGAGTGGTTGTATATGATAAAGGTGGGGGAGCCCACCAAAGCATGGATAAGATTGGATTTTAGAACACCAAAGGACTAAATAATTCAGATAAACAGATGGAAGTAAATCTGTTTATGCATAACTCTCATGCTCGATTATTTGGTCTTCTGGAGACTAAGGTTAAGAGAGATAAAGCTCAAAAAGCAGCTCTTGACATGTGCAATGGTTGGTCATATAATACAAATCTTAGTCAACATAAAGGTGGTAGAATTTGGTTACTATGGAAGCTTATAGTGTTTGATATCAACATTTATAAAGTTACAGAACAACTTATTTATTGTGGAATACAACATAGAGGTACAAACAAGAAACTGGCAGTAACATTGATGTATGGTTTCAATGATGCAACACTAAGAAGAAAACTATAGGAAAACATAGAGGATATTCATGATCATATGGCAGAACCTTGGGCAGTCATGAGAGATTTTAATTTTGTGCTACACAGAGATGAAAGAATTGGGAGTCTAGTTACAATGTCAGAAATAAGAGAGTTCAAACAATGTGTTGATGAATGTACTTTGTAGGATATGAAATCATCAGGGGATTTATTTACTTGGAATAATAAGCAGAGTGGGTCTGATAGAGTATATAGCAGGATTGATAGGGTGTTGGTGAATAATGAATGGATTTTAACACTTTCAGATTCAGAAGTCTACTATAGAAATGAAGGGACCTTTGATCATTGTCCTGCTATAATAGGCTGGGCAGGAGATCAAAAGAAGAAATATATGTTCAGATATTTTAACATGTGGAGTTTGGCACCAGAATATAAGGAGAAGGTTAAGCAAGGGTGGAAGACAAATAAAAAGAGAGCCAAAATGTATGAATTGGTAGGGAAACTGAATAGTCTAAAAAGTAAACTAAGGCAGTTGAATAAAGAGAAATTCAGTCAAATTGAGAAGAAGACAGATCAAGTACAAGAAGAGTTAATGATATGCAAGCAAAAATTACAACAGAATCCTTTGAACCAGCAATTGCAAGAGGAAGAAGCAAGTCTAATCAGGAAGTATAAGAGTTTGAAGGAAGCAAGGAATCAGTATCTGAGCCAAAAAAGTAAAGTGAAGTGGTTGGAACAAGAGGATCTAAATACTAAGTACTTTCACAGTATGATAAAGGCAAGAGGGAATATGAATAGAATCTTCTCAATAACAGATTCATATGGAATTCATAGAACAGACATGGATGCAATTTCAAAAGCTTTCATTGAGTTCTATACTGGATTACTGGGTATAAGCAATAAGGAAAGGGAGCATGTACATAGTGGTTTGGTGAGGCAGGGGCCAATAGTAACAGCAGCACAAAGGGAAATGTTAGAAGCAGAATTCACATAATGTGAGGTTCAAAAAGCTTTATGGGAAATTAATGGAGAGAAGTCACCAGGGCCAGATGGTTATGGTAGTAAATTTTTTAAGGATAGCTGGGATGTGGTTGGGAAAGATGTTGTGGCTGCTGTATTGGAATTCATTCGAACATGAGAAATGTTGAAAGTGTTGAATCATACAGTGATAACTGTGATATCTAAGAGCTCTCATGCTACAAGTGTGGGAGACTACAGGCCTATAGCAGGATGTAATACAGTGTATAAGGTGATATAAAAAATGATGTGTAATAGATTAAGATTGGTGCTGCCCAAACTAATATATGAGAGTCAGAGTGACTTTGTTGCAGGAAGAACTATAGTCCAAAATATTTTGATTTGTTAGGATCTGGTGAGATTGTATAACATGAAAAATACAACTCATAGTTATTTGATAAATATTGATCTAAAAAATGCATATGATTCAGTAGAATGGACTTTTGTGGAAGAAATGCTTCATGCACTGAATTTTCCACAAAGATTTATAAAGTGGATTATGGCATGTATAACTACAACAAGATATAGCATTGCCCTGAATGGAGGATTATATGGTAATATAAAAGGGGAAAGAGGTTTACGACAGGGGGATCCAATATCACCTCTGTTATTTGTAATCTGTATGGAGTATATGACAAGAATACTGAGCAAAGTAGTAGAAATGAAGAAGTTTGGCTATCACACCAAATGTAAAGGATTAAAGTTGAACCATCTGTGTTTTGCAGATGTATTGTTATTCTGCAAAGGGAACTATCAATCAATAATGATTCTATTAAGAGGGATGCAAGCATTTTCAAAGGCATTTAGGTTGAGTACAAATGCAGGGAAGTCCAACATTTTCAGTGCAAAGATGCCAAAGCAGGAGTTGGAAAATTTGTGTGAGGTAAATGGATATCAGAAAGGGAAGCTGCCTTTTAGATACTTGGGAGTACCTATTTTAGCAAAAAAACTGTCCAGCATAGAGTGTGAAGTGCTAGTTGATAAAATGACTGCAAGAATAAAGACATGGAGTTCCAGAAACTTGTCATATGCAGGGAGAGTCCAGTTAATAAATTCAGTGCTACTACAGGTACATACATATTGGTAATCAATCTTTATACTTCCAAAAGTTGTGTTGAAAAGAATTACTGCAGTGTGCAGAAACTTTTTATTGGATTGGAGGGATCAGACAAACAAAGTCCCAATGATTGCTTGGGATATGGTTTGTCGACCAAATAACAAAGGTGGATTAGAGATAAAAGGTTGTGTGATATAGAATGAGGCAGCAAATGCAAAGTATGTTTTGAATGTAGCTCAAAGGGCAGATAATCTTTGGGTGAAATGGGTGGATCATATTAAAGGAGTATGTTAGAAAAAATATAAACCTCCAACTGATATACTATCCAAAAAGGTTATACATGAAAGAAAGGGGAGATGAACAACTAGCCCTGGGCTAGATGGATTTGGAACTCTGTTATTATTTGTAACGACCTGGTCGGTCGTTTTAAGAGCTAGCACCCCGATCCCTTAATAAATTCTTCTCCCATGCCTATTTCTACTTTTGGAACTTGTCGGAACGTTGAGTGATGAAATTTAGAGGGATTTAGGACACATAGTCCTTAAATGTGAAATTAAGCTTTAGAAATCGAGTTGTAGTTAGATCTATGTAAAGACGGATCCGGAATAGAATTTCGTTGACTCCATTAGCTCCGTTGGGTGATTTAGGAGTTAGAAGCATGTTCGGAATGTGTTTTCGAGATCTACAGTAGAGTGAGGCTTGAATTGGTGAAAGTTAGAATTTCGGCGATTTCGGCTGATAGGTGAAATTTTGATATCGGGCTCAGAATGGAATTCCGGAAGTGACAGAAGGTTCGTGGTGTCATTTATGACCCATGTGTAAAATTTGAGGTCATTCAGATGAGTTTTAATGTGTTTCAGCATCAGATATAGATTTTTAAATTTCATAAGTTCTTAGGCTTGAATCTATGCACAAATGAGGATTTTGATGTTAAGAGAGGCGTTTTGAAGGCTCGACTAAGTTCGAATGAGGTATTAGGATTGCTTGGCAGGTTTGGTTGAGGTCTCGGGGGCTTCGGGTGTTGTTCGGGTGCTCAAACGGGCAAATTTGGCCTTAAGCTTATTGCTGGTTTTTCTGGTTTTACAACAGCAGTCCTTTGTTCATCGCGATCGCGTGAGTTCATCCGGATCACATAGGGTAAGCTGAGGCAGGCAAGAAATTGTTATATGCGATCGCACAAGTTGCTCCGCGATCGCAGTGCTTGGGCAGTCTAGTCTCCGCGTTCGCATAGTCCATGTCGCGATCGCATATAATACCTTAGGCAGCTGAAGTTTTGAGTATTGTTCTACGCGGTCGTGTGAAGCCAACAACGATCACGTAGCTTTGAGTGGTTCAGGTCTGCGATCGCGAGTTGTACGCTACATTCGCGTAAAGAAATTTTAGGCGCGTGTTGGAATACTCTTCGCGATCGCGAGTGGAAGTACGCGATCGCATAGAACAAATAGCTGGGCAAAACATTTAAAGACCCAAATTCGAGGGTTTGAACTATTTTCACATTTTTGAACTTGAGAGCTCGGGAAGTGCGATTTTTGGAGGGTTTTGCACATGGGCAACTTGGGTAAGTGATTACTACCCGATTTAGACTAATTTCCATGATTATACTCTTTAATCTAACCTTTAAATTCGAAATTTTGATGGAAAATTTTGGGTAAAATTGGATAAGCTTCCTAGGCCGAATTCTTGAGTTTTGATTGGGATTTTGACATCCGATTTGAGTAATTCTTATATAGTTAGACTCGTGAGTGAATGGGTATTCGAAATTTATAATTTTTATCTGATTCCGAGACGTGGGCCCAGGGGACTTTTTGGGCAAATTTCCTAATTTCGCGTATTAGCTTCGAACTAATTTGTCATTTTGATTCCTTAAAGTGATATTTACATTGTGCAATCAAATTGATTAGATTTGGGCCACCCAGTGTCGGATACTCGTGGCAAGAGCGTGATTTTGAGTTGAGTAGCGCAGTCGAGGTAAGTGGCTTGCCTAACTCTGTGTTGGGAGTTTCCCCTTAGGCTATTTTAACACTGTTTTATGTTATTTGGGCACCGTGTACGTGAGGTGGCGAGTACGTACACTGGCCACTGTTTCTAAGACTCCATTTTTTTCCCTCCATGACTTAAATCATTTCATCCCTATTTCACTGTCTCATGTATTGACTATGTAGTTTAGATTAGGAAATAGTATGCCTACCTGTTTTACTTGAACTTTCCCTAGTTATTACTATGTGTACCATGTTTATGTAGTTTTATCCATATTTTTGCCAGTGATCGTTCCTGAATTGTCTTAAATAAAAATTATATTTGGTATTTGTACTGCATTGTATATTTAAATTGGGACTACGGACGAGATTCCAGGAGCTTTCCCCTGTACTGTATAGCATATTTAAATTGGGACTACGGACGAGATTTCGGGAGCTTTCCCCGTGTACTGCATTGCATATTTAAATTGGGACTATGGACGAGATTCCGGGAGTTTTCCCCTGTACTGCATACCATATTTAAATTTGGACTACGAACGAGATTCCGGGAGTTTCGGGACTAGGGACGAGATTCCGGGAGCTTTCCCCCTGTACTGCATTGCATACATTGTTACTGTGATATATGTTGTGCTGAGCCGAGGGCTCCCTGTTATTATGTTCTTTTAGCTCATTGTTCCTGTCGATTTGCCTTAGCTCATTGTATCTCTCTGTTAAATTTTAAACTGTTTTACTATAAACCTCCAGTAGATCCTTAACCTGACCTCGTCACTACTTGACTCGGGTTAGGCTTGGCACATACTGGGTACCAATTGTGGAGTACTCACGCCCTTTCCTGCGCATGTTTGCCATGTGCAGATCCAGGTACCAGCATCCAGTATCATGGCTAGGAGTCGTTCTAGCAGCTGCCAGGAGACCGCGAGGTAATTCTGCCGCGTCCGCAGAATCCCACGAGTCCCCTTCTACTCTAGTATAGGCATAGAGGACTTATGTATTTTCCACTATTTCACTATATGGAGCTACATTTAGTACAGAGCTTGTGACTGTCGTGACATTCCGGGTTTTGGGAAGTTAAATTGTACATCCTGAGCAGCTATGTTATATCTACTTAAGTTCTTTTCTGTCTTTATTTTATTGTTTCTATTATTTTTCGCAAATTTAGGCTTACCTAGTCGTAGAGACTAGGTGCCGTCACGATACCTTTTCGGAAGGCAACTCGGGTCGTGACATTATTCCAAAGCATAGCCTCATAAATTAGTTAGTAATGCATAAAAGATTACTAACAAGGGAAAGATTGGAGAAAATTGGAGTGTGTACAGAAACGAGATGTGGAATATGTGGTGAAGACACAGAAACTTTGCAACACTTATTTTTTGAGTGGCACTTCTCGGAGGCATGCCTTAATCTTCTGAAAGATTGGCTTGGACTGAGGGCAAATGTTTTGGGAATTGATGGAATATGGAAAAGTTTAACAAGGAATATCAAAGGAAAAATGTGTAGAAGATTGATCACTGCAGTGTTCGCAGCATTGGTGTACAGGATATGGCAAGCTAGAAATGATGCAATATGGAATGGTAAAGTACCAAATCCAGTGATGGTATGCAAACAGATTCAACAGATAGTAGAGTTAGACTAAGCGTGCATAACATTAGAAAAGAAGGGAGAAGCAGTAGGGAATGAATAGAACACATTTATAACAAAAAGATAGGAGAGGATAGATAATAGATTTTGCAACTAGAAGGACTTCTTTTAGTTTTTACAGACATTTGGATGTAATTATGGTTAGGTTGGAGATTAATAATATTTTTCTTTATACCAAAAAAAAAGAATTCGAGAATTTATGGGTGATTTTTCTATTGTGTGGCGTGATGTGCAAAAATCTAATCTGACTCGAACTTATTTGGATTATGTTTGAATTATAATTTTTTAAAATAATCTGTTCGAACACCCACCGGCAACTAGGGTTGTGTGGGCCGTTGGTTGGGGGTGGAGGCTCCAATTCTATTATTGATTATTTTGCTTTGCATCATTCCCTTGTTTTTCATTTCTCCATTAGGCAAAGAGACAGATACAAGAGTTACGTTGGAGTTGACGCTTCCTGGTACGAAAAACCCACTTTCATCTTCTTCGCCATTTTTTCTTTTTCACTCCTTACCTAGGGTTTACCTCTAGTACACTAGTATTTTTATTACTCCACTTCGCAATTTTTTGAGGTTAGCGTTGCAATAAACAAATTAAAGTTGGCTTTGACAACGTGACATGAAAACATAGTACTCTTGTTTCGTATGAGTTTAACTACTATAAACTGACACGATAAAAATATATTTACAAAATCAGGTCATGTAAAAAATAATTATATTTTATAGCATTAATGGACCTGGAATAAATGATATAATAGGTTAAATTACATAAATATTATATTGGTGCAAAGAATTCATTGCACTATCAATGCATGTAACTCAAATCCTTTTCTTATTACGTATTTGATGCAATTTCTGATATATCATTTTCGCTGAATTATTTATTAATTTGAAAAGGATTTAAGTAATATAGTATATACTCACGTCCCAAACTACTCTCTATAACGTGACTGGTACCCATCTAACACCACCCACCAGGCGAACCATACTTTCATACCTTTGCCATTAATTTGCAACATTTGATTAATTAAATGAGTATCCAAATAATCTAGTATTTAATTATGAACGATCAATATCTCAAAATATTAAACTGAAACTCTAGCTCAAATCCCACACTAGACCATGGAGCATGCATCTAAGAGAATTACAAAAGATATCACATGAATAAATAATAAAGACTCTTTTGACAGCTTCCACGCGGCGGTTCACCTCAATAACTAAATTAACTCTAGCGAACTCGTCATCTACTAGCTCTGCTTCAACAATAGTATCTGCATAGACATGCAGGTAAAAAGTGAGTTATACGTAAATATAAGCCAGTAAGATCCTCAACCCGCCACTCTGAATAACTTTGGAATAAGTGTTAGAAAATACAAACATACAACGAGCACAAAAATAATATGCAAAGAAATTCTTTATAAGGTCCAAACAATTATTCAACAACAATACTATATATATCTCAACACAATTTACGCTAACGACTTGTCATTAACGGCAGTGCAAGAAATTAGCCAAACACCTCAATGAGTCCACGACAGCATACGCAATGCCCAAAATTTACCATGACGCATACACAATGTCCCAAAACTATTAAGGCGACATACGTAATGCCCAAAATTTATCACGGTGGCATACACAAATGTCCCAAATCTATCACGACAGTATACACAATGCCCCAAATATATTACGGCAACACAAAAATAATTTCTAACGCCCCAACGCCAAAGCACGAGGCTACGCCACATCACACTACACCACAAATCACTTATTAAATAATTTCAGCTTTTTACAAAATAATATATATTTGCGGCTGGTCAAAGACCACCGATATTGCCAAGCGCACGCTCGTCTCAACACATGAACCAGACAGACAAAACATATTTTTAAAAGGAATTTTGAAAAAGCAAGCATTAAAGCTTAAAGCCTCGCTTATCTCATTAACGGAAAATTCCCAACCTTGCAACGTCTAGAACACCAATCAAAGGATGGCCTCCAATGACCTCAATATAATCTAAGCCTCAACCCAAAATTTTCCTTAACTCAAACTTACGCTAAACCTTAACATTCTACGCCTTAAATAATAAGTTTAACTTTAAAATATGTCACTATTCAACCCAATATTCAAGTATAATAAATAGTTCATGTTTCAAGTATGATAAGTAAAAAGTAATTATTCTTAAAAAAATATTGCTTTTTTTATTAAGCTTTTCCTTAAGCAAAACCAAACGTCCTCTTTATTCTCTAGCAAATCAATCACTGAATACCATAGATCACTAGATAACAATAACCATTTTTTTTTATCTATCTCAGATATTTATTAAAATCCATACCTCGTACTAAGAAAATTAATAGAAGCTTTCACTGTTTGCTCCGTTCTTCCAACACCGCCGCTAAGCCCAGGAGATAAAAAAAGTATGTAGCTAGTCATACCTAGGGTGCATTCCATAAAAGAATACTACTATTAACCTACGTTATTCTCTTTAGCATTGCTATTATTATTCCCAATTAAAACAAAAGTCTAACTTTAGTTTTACGAAATAAAATAGAATGGGGCCCACAAATAAACATTGCTAGCCACAAATAAACAAAAGTCTATGTGAATTTTCTTAACCTACATAATACAATTATATTATATTTAAGCCTCTAACACTATTAAAAAATTAGATTTTAACGACGGACAAATTCTATAGCTAACCAGAAAAATTCGTCGTTAATTTCATTTAGCGACGGATTAGCAACGAATTATTAAAGAATTCTACTAGTTACGAATATTTTAACGACCAACTAGCGACGATATTCGTAGCTAATTTCAGTTTATTTTTTGTAGTGTAAGTAGTATATTATTGTTATTATATATACCTATACGTGTTCTTTTTTCCCTCTCTTTTTCCTTCTAAAGTTTACTTCCACTACATGCAGCATTCAAGTTTATAGATGACTTGATAGTATACGCTGAGAGTAATAGACTTTTATAACATGTTACCATTTTTATCAAGTTAATTACCAGTTATTCCTAATACTTATTATCAGATTATTATTTATAATTACTTTATAGATGATCTGATAGTTTAAAAAAAATTCACACAATGCTTTGAACGTGAACTCATTACAGAATCCCAATAAGTTACTTCATATATATTGGCATTCAATATCTTGAACATGATTTTGCTCTTGAGTTAAATATTTAAAGAAGTTAAAGAGATCACTGAGTCATAATGTGACGATTTTCTTGTCTTTCTTTTAAGTGTTTTATAAGATATATAGTAGAATATGATACGAAGTATCCAACTCAGCTCAATACGAACTTTATCAAGTTTTTTCCTTGTTGCATTCGCATATCGAACTTCTTATTAGAATGGTTCACTACAATATTAATATTGTTCAAGTTATATTGATTAATAGATTAATTCAGCTTTAATTTTGGAATCAAATCAACATTTATGACGACCTTGTAAATGATTGTGTTAGTTCATCCCTCAGGTTTTAGTGAATTGAATTTATGGCTAGCCTCACTATTTTCCGAAATAAGTTAAATCAAGCCACTGACATATAAACACTTTTTAGCTTTTGCATTCCCCCCTAAAATAACAAAAAATGTGATGCTTATTAAATCCATAAAGTCCTCTACTTTAACACGTGAATTTTGGTAGAATCAATAATTGGAAGTATGGAAACAAAAACAAAGGCGCTTAATTAAATTACTAGCACAAAATTATATTGGTTGGTACCATCTGAAATTTGAAATGACATTTCGTGATTCATTTAAATATTTTTGCTTTTCTAACTTCAATTAAGTCGAAATAATAATTAAAAAAAGTAGCGGAAGGAAAGGGGTGGCACGTGTGAAGCAGATATAAATGTTGGATTTTCAATGATGAATGTGGCCCAATCAAGTTCCAAGCGTGTGAGGAGGAGGAGGTGTGAGAACCACGTGACATCATCCTAAAGCTCACCACAGACGGGTTGAAAGTTGGGCTGTCACCCATCAATCCTCTTTGATGTTTTGTACGTTTCACCTCCCCCCTTCCATTCCTTCATTGAGCTTTCTGAAATACTCTATAGTTTTGTTTTACATACAATTCAAGTTTATTCATTGAGATTTGAAGTTTATACGTTTTAAATTTGCTATCAAATTTATGCATAATTTATTATAGTTATTGAATTCATTATTGAAAATATATACATATTTATCGTTTTGGATTGCTTAAATGTCCATTTTTATTGCTTCATCTATTTATTTATGTGACCTAATTCGATTGGGTATGGAATTTAATTTTAAAAAAATTATGAAACTTATGGTTTTAAAAATATACTATGAGATATTCGTGGCTAAAAACATGCAATTATTTGGAAAATATGAAGGAAAAAAAATAGCCCAAGAATAATTTAGGCACAATCAAAAACTTCAACAAAGATATATAGAAGAAATTTATTAAATTAGGCAAAAAACGTGGTAGGAGGCTTTTTCACAGCTCATAAACTCTTGAATCTCTCTACATCATAGCTACCTCTCCACAATAGAAAATATGTAGTAGCACCCTTATTTATAATACTACAAAACCAAATTTGACTAGAATCTAGAAAACCTATTCCTACATGATTTTGGTTGTGAATCCTAATTAGACATGAATTAAGTAAACTAACAATATCAAATCCTAGACAACTTAGGAATACTAATTAATCTTGATTTAATTTCCAACAGCCTCCCTTAAAACAAGATATTCAAACTTGAGCATGTTATGAGTAACATTGTAGCGACCTGACCGGTCGTTTTAAGAATTTAACCTCCATTCGGTGGCATAATGTCTTGAAAAACTTCGTATTATGTATATCGACTTGCCTGCATGGTTGAATTCAGTTACCGGATGATTCGAAGTCGAATTGGAAGAAGGATTGTTGTTGTGGAAGTTTAAACGGTGAAGTTTTGATCGAAATTTGACTTTTTATGTAAACGGCCCCGAAACCAGTTATGGATAATGTCAGCAGCTTCGTATGGTGATTTTGGGCTGAGGAGCACGTCCGGAATGTGTTTTCGAGGTCTGTGGTAGATTCAGGCTTGAATTGGCGAAAGTTAGATTTTCCGCGATTTCGGCCGATAGGTAAAATCTTGATATTGACCCCGGAATGGAATTCCGGAAGTGGCTGTAGGTTCGTAGTGTCATTTGTGACCCGTGTGTTAAATTTGAGGTCATTCGGGCTAGTTTTGACATTTTTCGGCATCGGTTGTGGATTTTGGAAATTTCATAAGTTCTTAGGCTTAAATCCCTGCATAATTGGCGATTTTGATGTTATGTGATGTGTTTTAAGGCTCGAGTAAGTTTGGATAAGGTATTAGGACTGGTTGGTAAGTTTGGTTGAGGTCCGGGGGGCCTCGGGGATGTTTCGGATGCTCAACGGGATGATTTTAGGCTTAAAAACCAGCTGAAGCATTGTTGGTTCTGGTGTTTCGCACTTGCGGCTCCCCAACCAGGGCAGCCGGGCTCGCAGGTGCGGACGGGGTTCCGCAGATGCGGCCCAGTGATCGCAGGTGCGGCCCCAGTTCATTTAGTGAGTTTTCGCATCTGCGATGTATTTTCTGCAGGTGTAGGACCGCAGGTGCGGTCCAATTAGCCGCATGTGCGGTCATCGCTAGGCAGAGATTTTATATTCGAGGGTTTGTTCATGTTCACTCCAATTTTGATTTTGAGCTCGGGAGAAGGCGATTCTTTGACGAATTTTAAGAGGAATCTTGTGGGTAACAATTATCTTGTGGGTAACAATTTCTTACTCAAATTTGGTTTTATTGCATTAATTTGGTTCGAGTGTTCTCATAAATGAGCGGTTGTTCATAATTTGTAAATTTTACCTGATTATGAGACGTGGGTCCGAGGGACGTTTGGGTAATTTTCCTAATTTTGTGTCTTAGCTTCGAATTTATTAGTTAAACTAGTTTCTTGTAGTATTATTTACACGATGCTTTTGATTTGATTTGATTTGGGCCATTTGGGGTCGGATACGCGTGGCAAGAACGTGATTTCAAGTTTGATTTGAGCGGTTGAGGTAAGTATCTTGCCTAACCTTGTGTAGGAGAATTACCCCTTAAGATTGGAGTCTTCTATGTTGATTGTAATCCGTGTACACGAGGTGACGGGTGTGTACTCGGACTTATTTGTAGAAGATTGACCTTTTAGGATTCTTAGGTCTTTATATTCACATTGTATGAAGTTTATCTTGATACGCTTGAGTCCTTATTTGCTAGTTTCACCAATGTATGCTTGATTAGAGCTAATTGCTTTAGGATCCACCCTTATACCTACTTGACTCTGATTTGACTCAACCAAAGGTTTTACCTCTCTATCATCATGCTATATTTTTCATAAACTACCTATAATTAATTAAATTGTCGAATATCCCTCATAATTTGCTCAACCTCATAAGGGGTTCAGATAACTTATATCTTAGTCGACTTGTCCTTACATGGAATTATTTGACTTGTGTTGTCTTTTTATTGTTGACTTGAATTTGTGGATTTGTTGCTTATCTTATTTTTCCCTGGTCAAGTTGTTCCCTTTTGCACTTAGTATTCTGTGCCGTGATTATTCCTTGTGAACGATGTTCTACTGTTTCTTTGTGAATTAAAGTTCTTGTATTGATTTATTCGCCGTATCTTGTGGAATTGTCCTGATTGCTTTGTATTTGATGTTGTGATGTACGAGTTTTCTGCCGTGCTATAATTTTTGTCTTTGGTTGTTGCACTGCATATTTAAATTGGGACTACAGATGTATTCCGGGAGCTTTCCCCCCTGTACTGCATATTTAAATAGGGAGTACAGACGCATTCCGGGAGCTTTCCCTCTGTACTACATTGTATATCTAAATTGGGACTACGGACGTATTCCGGGAGCTTTCCCCCTGTAATGCATTGCATATTTAAATTGGGACTACGGACGTATTCCGGAGCTCCCCCCCCCACCCCCCCTCCTGTACTGCCTGTTTACTTTGGGAGTACGGACGTATTCCGGGAGATCCCCCAGCACTGCATATTTATTTTGGGACTACTGACGTATTCCGGGAGATTTTCCTGTACTGCATGACTAATTTTGAACTACGAGATGGGATCCCGGTAGATTTTATCAAAGGAATTATGTTTGAAAGAAATTATATTGGGAAGTCCAATTTGAAAAATAATTATCTTGAATAAAATTATGTTTGAATGACATTCCTTTGAAAAAAAAAAGAATATTTGAAACATTTTTATGTTAAATAAAATTATATTTAAAGGACACTTCTTTGAAAAAGTATATTTGAAAAGCTTTTATCTTGAAGAAAACTATGTCTGAAAGACAATTATTGAAAGGTAAAGTTTAAAGGCATTTACCTTGAAGAAGACTATGTTCGCAAGGTTATTATTTTCCAAAGGTATGTTTGCAAAGCATTTATTTGAAGGAAATTATGTTTGAAAAACATTTACTAGAAAGGTACATTTGAAAAGCTTTTATGGAAAGGAATTACGTTTGAGAATTCTGTTTTGTAAAGTATATTTATGTATATTTGGAGGAAGTATATTTCAAAGGAAATTTTCCCCCTGGAATGATTATATTTTTAAAAGCTTTCAATATAAACTTGCGGTTGAAAAGTTTCACTCGAGGATTTGACCAATTTATTGAGTTTTATTGGCTAAGGCCTGATGTGGACAAACTAATGCAGTGCTGAGTTACTGGTCTTCTTACTGTGTTGTGATTTCCGGTTCTGGCTTGTACTTCCGACTATCCTTCTTGTGTATTATTATGTTGTTCCTTTGTTTGCTGTATTTCTTCCACATTGCAGGTGTTCTGTTATGCATCATATTGTGCAGTCATTAGATAGATGTCCTATTCTGTCATTTCTATATTTATGTCTGTNACCCCGCCTCCTGTACTGCCTGTTTACTTTGGGAGTACGGACGTATTCCGGGAGATCCCCCAGCACTGCATATTTATTTTGGGACTACTGACGTATTCCGGGAGATTTTCCTGTACTGCATGACTAATTTTGAACTACGAGATGGGATCCCGGTAGATTTTATCAAAGGAATTATGTTTGAAAGAAATTATATTGGGAAGTCCAATTTGAAAAATAATTATCTTGAATAAAATTATGTTTGAATGACATTCCTTTGAAAAAAAAAAGAATATTTGAAACATTTTTATGTTAAATAAAATTATATTTAAAGGACACTTCTTTGAAAAAGTATATTTGAAAAGCTTTTATCTTGAAGAAAACTATGTCTGAAAGACAATTATTGAAAGGTAAAGTTTAAAGGCATTTACCTTGAAGAAGACTATGTTCGCAAGGTTATTATTTTCCAAAGGTATGTTTGCAAAGCATTTATTTGAAGGAAATTATGTTTGAAAAACATTTACTAGAAAGGTACATTTGAAAAGCTTTTATGGAAAGGAATTACGTTTGAGAATTCTGTTTTGTAAAGTATATTTATGTATATTTGGAGGAAGTATATTTCAAAGGAAATTTTCCCCCTGGAATGATTATATTTTTAAAAGCTTTCAATATAAACTTGCGGTTGAAAAGTTTCACTCGAGGATTTGACCAATTTATTGAGTTTTATTGGCTAAGGCCTGATGTGGACAAACTAATGCAGTGCTGAGTTACTGGTCTTCTTACTGTGTTGTGATTTCCGGTTCTGGCTTGTACTTCCGACTATCCTTCTTGTGTATTATTATGTTGTTCCTTTGTTTGCTGTATTTCTTCCACATTGCAGGTGTTCTGTTATGCATCATATTGTGCAGTCATTAGATAGATGTCCTATTCTGTCATTTCTATATTTATGTCTGTGTAACTTATTAGCCCAGTGGTGTCTTGACTAGTCCTAGTCACTACTTCACCGAGGTTAGTCTTGATACTTACTGGGCACCGCTGTGGTGTGCTCATACTACACTTCTGTGTATTTTTTTTGTGTGCAGATCCAGGTATTGATTGTTAATAAATGCGCGAATCACTGCCGAGGAGACTCAAGGTAAACCTGTTGCTGCGTTCGCAGGCTTAGGAGTCACCTTCCTTCTTTTATTCAACTATTCTTACTTATTTCTAAACGGGTGTATTTAGAAGTTGTTGAAAATTTCGTAGAGCTTATGACTTATATTACCGGTTTTTGGAAAATTGTGAATTTCTGTCAATATTTCTTTATCGAGACCGTTAGATTTCCTTTAGTAATGTTGTTATTCAGTAAATGTTAGGCTTACCTAGTCCCTGAAACTAGGTGCCATCACGGTACCTAACGGAGGAAAATTTGGGTCGTGACAGACATCAACCCTTGTAGAAGTCAAGTACCTTAGACTTTCCGCCAATTACCTAAAATATGTTGCATCAACAAAATCGCGAGTATCATCTTTAGTTAACTTCATTTTCTCTTCAATATTGGCCATATATGATTTGGTTTTAACTATGGTGAATCCCTTCAAAGTATCATCTACATATTTTTTCTTTACTTTGAAACCATCTACATCTCTATTTGCCTTGTAGTTGGACTTGTACACCCATTAAATTCTAATTAAATATTCTACAGGATGTAGAGTAATGCTACCAATAAACATTTCGTCATGCTTCTTGAAACATGAAATCTCGAACAATGACTCGAAATTTATTGCATCTTCAATATCTATAATCATGTGTTGTGTTTCTGGATCCCAAGCTATTTCTGCCTCAATTTTGGGTTGATTAATAAAAACTTTTTCTTGATGAACCATCTACTTCTTTCATTACTCGGTTCATCTTCAATTCCATCAAATAATTTTTCTTGTGAAATACCAACCTCTTTTGTACTGGCATCACTTGCAACTAAATCGTCCTTTTTCACAATCGCAAATTTTTTTGGTAGATCACCTTGAATACGATTTGACTTCTCTTCACATTCAATGGAATCTCTATCATAACAAAAATTACAATTACATTCTCTTATTTTCTCCTCTATTTCTAAATTTTGGCCTTCTTGATTTATTTCTGCCAGATCTGGTCGGTCTTCTTTTCCTTTTGGTTGATCATCCTTTTCTTGCGATGCCTCCTCCAATGTCACTACTAAAAATTCGGCAAAAACCGACCAACTTTGGTCGGTCAAAAAATGGGCCAAAAAATCGACCAAAGTTGGTCGGTTTTTCAAAATATTTTTTTTTTTAATTTTTTTTTTTTTTTGCGAAATTGACCAATTTTGGTTGATTTGTTTTTTGCACAAAAATGCGGGAAACAACTTTTGAGTCCTGCGAATTTATTTGTCAAGAAACCGACCAACTTTGGTCATTTTTCAATTAAAATAAATAAAAATAATATTAAAAAACCGACCAAAATTGATCGGTTAGTTCGGCTGGTCATTTTAAAAAACCGACCAACTTTGGTCGGTAATTTTATTTTTTAATAAAACCAACCAACTTTGGTTGGTTATTTTCGTGGGAAAATACAATTAAAGAGTATAAATCAAATAAAAGACAATCTTAAAACAAAATGCACCAATGGTCTAGTGGTAGAATAGTATCCTGCCACAATACAGACCCCGGTTCGATTCCCAGATGGTGAATCTTTTGATTACATAATTAAAATACCTACCAACTTTGGTCGGAAAAATCCAACTAACTTTGGTAGATTGTTTTTTGCAATATTTATTTTTTGAGTTTAATTGACCGACCAACGTTGGTCGGTAATTTCCGACCAACTTTGGTCAGTATTCCTTTTCGACCATCAAAATACCGTCCACTTTGGTCAGTTTTTAGCGGATTTCTAATAGTGTATCTCATCTTTTTGATGATTCAATGATTTCCGACCAACTTTGGTCGGTTTTTAGCGGATTTCTAGTAGTGTATCTCATCTTTTTTTTAATTCAATGATTTCGCATATGTCACCAATTTGCCTTCTAAATCATCAAAGATATATAGAAGAAATTTATTAAACTAGGGAGAGAACGTGGTAGGAGGCTTTTTCACAACTCATAAACTCTTGAATCTCTCTACATCCAACTACCTCTCCACAATAGAAAATATGTAGTAGCACCCTTATTTATAATACTACAAAACCAAAATTGGCTAGAATCTAGAAAACCTATTTCTACATGATTTTGATTGTAAATTCTAATTAGACATAAATTAAGTAAACTAACAAATACCAAATCCTAGACAACTTAGGAATACTAATTAATCTTGATTTAATTGCCAATAAAATAAAATAAAACATGCAATTAAGATGTAAAATAGAAAAGTAGAGATCGATAATCTAACAATAAAAATTAAGATAAAATTTAAAGCTAAATTAAATGTAAATAAAAAAATGTATTCTTTTTTACGGACTAATAAAAAAATATTACCATCACGTATAATGGAATGGAGAGAGTATATGAACTTCCATGTTATCTTATCAACAAACAAAATGTACAAGTACAGGCGCACATTTGTGTTACATTGTTTCATGACTTTAGTCTTAGAAGCGTTTCTCACCTATCAGATAGATTTTGAATTAATTAGTCCCAAGATTTAATATATATATATATATAAATAAACTAATTGTGATTGTACATGGCAATGTGATCAGCGCGTGCTATCTGAATTCAGTCAATCTCACGAGTGAGACTTTAGTTACTGGTATCTCTTATTTTAGTATTTAAACGGAGGAGTTCTCTTTTCTTACAATTATTCACCAAGTAAACTTTAATCTAAAAAAATTCAAGATCAAATGTGTAAAAATATAAAATAAAGAAAGAAAGAAGAAGACCATATTCATTCCTCAAGAAGATGTACAGGAGGTAAATGTCATATCACCCTCTTACATGCATTTATCAATTGGTTAATTATAATTAAACAGGTAACTTATAAGATCAGCCTACTAACCCCTTATCCAAAAGAGTGGTACTAGAAAGAAGAATTATCGCAAAACATAATAATCACGTCTACTCTGATAAGTTTTAGTTTAAGTTTCAATGATGATAATATTGTCTAATGTTAAATTTGCAGGACTGCAGAATTCGAACCACCTAAAGGAAAGAATGAAGATGCTAATCAAGATGCGATTGCTACATAAATGGATTGCAGGATTCGAAATAGCAATAAGGAAAGAATGAAGATGTTGTTTAAGATACGATTGCTACATTAATGGTCAATCAAGAGAAGCCAATTTATTCGACCTCAATCAAAGGAGTTTAGACTTCCAATCACAGACACTCAATCAAGAAGCTTGCCAGCAAATATTCTCTGTCCAGAAATAAGCTCACCCCACGCGTAAATGACTCCTCAATACAAGCTAGTGACAAGGAAAGTCATGATCGAATCTGGGCTCTTCAAGGAGTAGGATTCGAAGAGGCACCCCTTGGGGCAAATCCCTTTGAAAAGATCTTGTGCCTCTAATTTCATCAAAGACTCAACGACTCTTTTCTCTCCTATAAGAAGGCTGATACTCTCAAGAACAAGGCTTGCACAACTATATACATTGTATTTTAAGTCTATCTACTTCTTATCCTAAACAGTGTAATCCTTAGTTATCAATGTCTCAAAAGATAGGAAGATCTAGAACACAAAAGAGAATTGTGTCGAATACTCAGAACTTATTGTTGATACTTTTCGTTGGTGGTGTACGAGTTAAAACCATCTGTACTGTAACACTTTCAAAGATCTTAAGGGAACTCTTATGACCCAAAGGAAACTGGATGTAAGTACCACAACATACCGAACCAGTATAAAATTGTTGTGTGTTATTTACTTTTCATTACTGCTTACTTTCATTCTGCACTGTGGTTAGTCAACCAATACTTCTATAAATCAACTAATTTTTAAANTCATCCCCCCCTTATACTTTCAATTGATATCAGAGCAAGGCTCACAATCTTTGCTTAATCTTTAGTGATGAAAAGATCATGGGATTTAACACTGTTGTTGGTGCTCTATTTCAAGAAGGAACCTCTCAAGTTCAACCTCCCTACTTCAACGGTCAGCACTTCTCTCACTGGAAAGTGCGCATGGAAACTTATACCATGTCATATGACATCAAAGTATGGCGTGTGATCAAAAAGGAAAATCTTCCAATCCCTCCTAAGAAGTATGCAAACGGTCAAGTCATCGTATCAACTGATCCTCTTGACTTGGATGATTACACTGATGTACAAGCTGATGTTATAACTGTTAATGCAAAATCAAAAAATCTACTACACAATGCTGTCACTGAAAAAGAATATGAAAAGATATCAAGTTGTGAAATTGCCAAAGAAATGTGGGACAAACTGGAGGTCACTTACGAAGGAACCAACAAAGTGAAAGAAACTAGGATAAATCTCTTGGTTCGGGACTCCAAGTTATTTCAATGAAGGATGGTGAATCTATAGAAGAAATATTTTCCAGGTTCAGCAAAATTCTTGGAGATCCCAAGTCGTTTGGTAGACCTATCAAAAGTGGCGAACATGTTAGAAAGATCCTCAGAATTTTACCTACTATTTGGCAGCCAAAGGTCATTGCCTTGGAATGTCAAGATCTGGACAAAATTTCTTATGATGAACTCAGAGGTGATTTAATTGCTTTTGAGAAAACTCACTTGGATAGACAAATTCAAGAGAAGAAGAAAATTGTTGCTTTCAAGGCAACTATGATTGAACCAGAAAATGAAGAGGAGGAAGAAGGAGGAGAACAAGATGAAAATATTGCAATGCTCTCTCAAATCATAACTAGAATGATGAGAAGAAACAAGAATAACAGAAGAGGGAAGTCTAACTTCAGCAAAATGATGGATAAGCAATGAAGCTGATAAAAATGATGAAAGGTGCTACGAAAGTGAAAAGTTTGGTCATATTCAAGCTGACTGTCCCGAACTAAAGAAGAAGCTCAGCAGAAACATGCAAAAGAATAAAGCTTTAGGAGTTTGGAGTGATGAGGAAGATTCTGATCACGAGTAAATTGGTAACATATGTTTCATGGGAATAAGTGAAAATGAAGATTCAGGAGAACTTGGACTGATGGCAGACAACAATGATGAGGAAGACGACTCAAGAGAACCTTGTCTCATGGCAGACGAAGGAACTAGTGAGGTACGTACTCCTTTATGCCCAAATTGTTATGAACTTCAAGAATTTGTTGATATTTCTCTTGCAGATATAGAAAGATTAGTAAATGCGGTCAGAAGGATCAAGAGAGAAAAGAAAGACTAGGCCTTGAAACTAGAAGTATGTGAAATTGAGCGTGATATGCTATAGGATGAAGTAAACGAACTTAATCTTCAATTGAATGGCTTACAAAAGACCACGAGTCACAGTCCAGTCAAGTCAAATCAGACTGCACATCACAAATAGAAAATTCTTGCTTGTCCTTTTTGTAGTAAAAATGGCCATAATACTAACAATTGCAAGAACAGAATTAGAGTTGAAAGAGGTGATGGTAACTCTAACAGTTCATCTTGATTTTATTGTGGTAAAAGAGGTCACACCTCAAATTATTGCAGGTTCAAAGATAACAGGAGATGGGTCTGGAGACCTAAATCTTCAAATCAAACTAACACTTAGCACTCTAACCATTCAGGACCCAAGAAGTCTTGGGTACCTAAAAATAAGTAATCTTGTTTTGCAAGAACACCGAAAGAAGAATCGAAAAGGAAAATGGTATCTCGACAGCGCGTGTTCCAAACATATGACGGGTGACAAACAACTATTCAAATCAGTCACTAAGCTAGATGGAGGAACAGTTACTTTTGGAGACAAATCCAAGGGAAATGTAATTGGTGTTGGAAAAGTTTCTTAAGCTCAACATATGATGTAGATGAAGTCTACCTAGTTGATGAACTTGTCTATAACCTTCTCAGCATCAGTCAACTATGTAACAACGATTATGAGGTTCGTTTTAAGAAACATGGCTAGTTTACAGAAGACAAATCAGGTAAAATCATTCTTACAGGTAATAGAGACATAAATGTCTACATTATCAAAAACTTGAAAATTTTGGGGATCAAATTTGCCTTACTTCGATGATTGGAGATCCCTGGGTTTGTCATAGGAAACTTGGTCATGCAAGCATGTATACTATTCAAAAACTGTCGAAACATGATCTTGTTATTGGTCTCCCAAAACTGGATTTTTCAAAAGATCATATATGTGATGCATGTCAACTAGGTAAACAAACTCGCTCTTCTTTTCAAAGTCAAAAACATTGTTTCCACCTCTAAACCTCTTCAATTACTGCATATGGATTTATTTGGATCTACTAGAACTGCTAGCCTATGAGGTAGGAAATATGCATTTGTTATTGTAGATGATTTCTCTAGATTTACCTAGGTTATGTTTCTTAGTCATAAAGATGATGCTCTAAAGAATTTTGAAGTTTTCTATAAGAAGGTTCAATGAGAAAATGGATACTATATCTCTTCTATTAAAAGTGATCATGGAGGAGAGTTTGAAAGTAGAACTTTTGAAAATTTCTGTAACGATCAAGGAATCTCTCACAATTTCTCTTCACCAAGATCACCACAGCAAAATGGAGTACTAGAGCGTAAAAATAGAACCCTGCAGGATATGGCAAGAACCATGATTGAGAAAAATTCTCTACCTCATCATTTCCGGGCAGAAGCTGTGAGTACAGCTTGCCACATCATTAACAGATGTCTGATTCGGTCAATTCTCAAAAAGAACCCTTATGAACTGTGGAATGGTAAAAAACCAAATATCAGCTACTTTCACCCTTTTGGATGCAAATGCTTTATCCACAACAATGGGAAGGATAATATGGGTAAGTTTGATCCTAAGAATGATGAGGTATAATTCTTGGTTACTCTCCTTCAAGTAGAGCATACAGAGTTTATAATAAGAGAACTTTGTGTATTGAAGAATCTATTCATGTTGTTTTTGTTGATACTAACCCTCGCTCAAGGAAAGAACATATTCCTGAAGATGAGGAAATTTCTTGTGCTCCCAAGTCTGTTATTGTAGGTAAGGACCATCAAAATGAGTCAGCTGATCAACAGGTTCAACCAGCTGAAATACCACCAGAAGATCTTGACCTACCTCAACCAGATCAGTCGACTACTGAAGAAAGAAATCCTTGAGTAAATACTCCAAATGAATGGAAGAGTGAATCGGGATATCCTCACAAATTCATTATAGGAGATCCACAGGAGGGAATAACTATAAGGAGGTCTCAAAAGGACAAATCTCATGTAGCTCTCATTTCTCAAATTTAGCCCAAGAAAGTGGATGAAACTCTCAAAAAATTCTCATTGGATAAGTGCTATGAAAGAAGAATTAGATCAATTTTAAAGAAATAAAGTATGAGAATTAGTTCCAAAGCCTAAAAACTCATCTATTGATGGAACTAAGTGGGTCTTCAGAAACAAATTGAATAAATCAGGTCAAGTTGTTCGGAATAAAGCAAGATTGGTAGCTCAAGGTTATTCTCAACAGGAAGGAATTAACTATGATGAAACCTTTGCGCCTGTGGCAAGACTTGAGTCCATTAAAATACTACTTGCTTTCACTGCTCACAAAGCATTCAAGCTATTTCAAATGGACGTTAAAAGTGCGTTCCTTAATGGTTATATTTCTGAAGAAGTGTACGTGAAGCAACTACTCGGTTTTGAAAATGCCACCTTTCCCAATCATGTATACAAGTTGACTAAATCCCTGTACGGTCTCAAACAAGCCCCTCGAGCATGATATGAAAGATGTTGACTTTGCAGGAGACAAGATTGATAGGAAGAGTATCAGTGGTACATGTCAATTGTTAGGGAATGCATTAGTATCTTGGCACAACAAGAAACAAAATTGTGTTGTTCTATCAACGACTGAGGCAGACTACCTAGCCGTTGGAAGCTGTTGTACACAAGTTCTATGGATTATGCATCAACTTCTTGACTATGATTTATCTCTTACATCTACTCGTATTTTCTGTGACAATACCAGTGCTATCTTTTTATCAAAGAATTCTGTGCATAATTCTAGAGAAAAACATATATAAATTAAATATCATTTTATCTGTGATCATGTAGCAAAAGGTGACATTGTTTTAGAATTTATTAGTACTGATCTCAACTTGATGATATTTTTATAAAACCACTTTTGGAAGAAAGATTCGGCCTTCTCCGTAAAAAGATTGGCATTATGCCAAATTTGTAAATCAAATATTTCCTTGAGTGTTTGAAATAGTTTACCTTATATTAGAATATTTTATTTCCTTACTTATACGTGGCATAATTACTTTTCTGTGTAAGTGTAATTATTGCAAGTACCGCCGATCAGTCACTTCTAAACCATCACTTCCGTCTGAACTTGGCCTTTCCATTAACCAAGGCGTCTTTTCGCTCTTATCAAAAGCATCGATAAAAACCCTCCTTCTCCAGTAATCTCCTAATTCTCTTTAAAACAACCCTTCACACCATTGCCAAAAGAAATCCCTCCTCTTCAACCAGACACAGTCGAAGGTTTCAAAAACCTCTTAACTATGAAGAACCTGTGGATGTAGAGTCGTCTATTCACTCATATTTTCTCAGAGTAGACAATGACAATAGTGAATCATCTGAAAATCCTCCCATTATACAAAAAAAGGCCGGCAAAAGACCCATGGAGCAAACCCCCAAAAAGGCTGCATGCAAGAAGGGTAAAGTGGAACGCTTGGAATTTGGTCCTGAGGACAAGTTAGTCTTCTATGGTCCCAGTGAAAAGGCAAGGTTTGAGTTCTAAAAGTCAAAATCCATGGCTTATGGACGCTATGTAAGTCTCTCTCTTACGAAAAGTCTTCATTGTGACGTGACTGCTATTTTCGATTTTCAGCACCTTTCCTCTCTGTTTGAAACCATTGAAACTCTGTGTATGAAGAACCTGTTAGGATGTTTTATGAAAATCTTTTTGTGAATGATAAATATGACTTGGAATCTATGGTTTTAGGGACTAGAATTGTTTTGGACTCCTACCAAATTCAATTTTGACTTACATACGATTGCTATATAAATGGACTACAAGATTCTAAATAGCAATAAGGAAATAATTAAGATGTTGTTTAAGATAATATTGCTACATTAAACGTCAATCAAGAGAAGCCAATTTATTCGACCTCAATCAAAGGAGTTTAGACTGTCAATCACTGATACTGAATCAAGAAGCTTCCTAGCAAATATTCTCTGTCCAGAAATAAGATAACTCCAGGCATAAATGGATCCTCAATACAAGATAATGACAAGGAAAATCACGAACGAATCTGGGCTCTTCAGGGAGCAGGATTCGAAGAGGCACCCCTTGGGTCAATTCCCTTTGAAAAGATCTTGTGCCTCTAATTTCGTCAAAGACTCAACAACTCTTTTCTCTCCTATAAGAAGGCCGATACTCAAGAAGAAGGATTGTGCAACTACATACATTTTATTCTACGTCTATCTACTTCTTAGATTAAACAATGTAATCCTTAGTTATCAGTGTCTCAAAATATAGGAAGATCTAGAACACAAAAAAGAGTTGTGTCGAATAGTCAGAACTCATTGTTGATACTTTTTGTTGGTGGTGAAAGAGTTAAAACCATCTATACTGTAACACTTTCAAAGATCTTATGGGAACCTTGTGACCCAAGGGAAACTGGATGTAAGTACCACAACGGTACCGAACCAGTATAAAATTGTTGTGTGTTATTTACTTTTCATTACTGCTTACTTTGATTCTGCATTATGGTTAGTCAACTAGTACTTCTATTAGTCGACTAATTTTTAAACAAACAACAATTCACCCCCCCCCCCCCCCCCCCCCCCCCCCGTTT
>ML426897.1:0-34098 GCA_005239525.1 Nicotiana knightiana | reverse complement strand
CCCCCCCCCCCCCCGTACTTTCATAGTCTTCTTCTTGTTTGATGTTCTAAAACGTCAGTACCACACAAGAGGGGGGAGGGTGATTTGTGTGGTGTCCGATTTTTGCATGCACTAGTTATAGAAGGAACAGGTTCTTCTATGTGTTCCAACCTATACTGTGCAGAATAATAAATACATAAAATAAAGAACACAAGGATTTTACGTGGAAAACACTTGGCTCAAAAGGTGAAAAACCACGACCTACTTTCCAGTAGGATTTTCTCAAACACTCCACTAAAATCACTGAGCCAAAAACAGCATTTACAAAAATTCTTTGTAAACCTAGGATTAAATCTAATCCCTTTGTGGCAAACTAGCCTCTAGCTATTTGCGACAAACATCAAGTTAGCTATAACTTGAAACACACAGTACCTATTACAAACGCTTCTATATAAAGATGAAAGGTAAAAGTTGAAATCACCTACTACAAGTAATTAAACTATACTAAAAGACAACAATTGGAACTGGTTCTTCTAGCTGGTCCAAGTAGCTTCAAAGTCGCACAATTAAATCTCACACGAACTGCTTGCAAAATTTGCCTTGCTAATTTTGCTCTCAATTCTTGCTTAACTTCTGCTTTTGTGTGTGTCTGTACAATAAGAACAATTTGCAATATATAGGATTAGTAGACAAGAGATTTACTAGAGTTCTAATGCTACTCTTCCTTGGTGGAAGATTTCTAGTTAATCTCAACTCCTCAAATCCTTCCTTATCTTTGATTCTGTTCTTACTGAATAAGGAGTCATTCTCCTCTATCTTGCAATCTTTTCGATCAGGAGATATCTCTTTAAATCGCATATTTCGTTTATCTCCTGCATGTTCACCTCACGTGCCTTTAACTCAGCATGTGTCGATGTCTCCTGTGATGGACCTTGTTCAACTTTAAGTTCCTTTGTCAATCTTCAAAATCATTCAATTTCTTGGGCCAACAAATTCTCCTTTTTTGATGATGACAAACTCTGTGCTTAGGTCTGTAACCAACTTAATCCAACATTAACACATTTTAGAGTATTGAGCATTTATCATGAAAGAACCAGCTTCATTAGGTTATAAATATCACATGTTCACAATAGTACATGACCATATGACCATTTTCCCCCCTTTCGGAATCATTGAAAAGTTGCAATTTTTAGAAAGTTCCAGATATTTAAGAATTACTCATGGCCACTGGGTCAACTGCAAGTGTAATCATGGATTAATTATCAATAGGAAACCAAGAATGCGAACTATCAAATAAAATGAAACAAGATTATGAGAAAAATCAGCAAAATTCATTGATAAAAGCATTGTTCAACCAAAATCCATAAGAAGAAACAAAAACAGTTAACATTATGAGCAAAAGAAACAAGAAAAATCCCTAATCTGGGTCACTGAGAGTAGAAGACAGGCTGGACTACTAAGGCTGGGAAGGGATGGAGGCTGGGTTTTTAGCTTGGAGAAGAGATAGCATATCATTAAGAATCCCTTCATTCTTCTCCTTTTCTTTGGAAAGCTCAGTTCTGAGAGAATCCCTCTCATGTTCAACCTCAGCCAGGCGATTCTTCAACCTAAGAATTTTTGCATCCTTAGCCCCACCCTCCTGCACAAGTGCTCTGACTTTGCTATTTACCGGAATCTTCCTGGATGAACCAGGTTCATTTTCATGAACATTGACAACATAGTCACAAGCCAGAAGAGTGTTTTGCCAAAGTGATCCTTGACAGTAGCCATTTATGCCTTCTTCAGAGACACATTATAGTGATCAAGTACAGTTGTGAGGATGAATCCATAAGGAATGGCATGAGCCTTGGAACCGTTTACCACCCTGTCCAGGAGCTGGATGATAAAGTAAGGCCAGTTGATATGCTTTCCACTGTCTAGGAACTCCATGAGAACTAAGTCCATGTAATTTTCTATGTGCCTTCTCTCCTGCTTTGGCAGTACACACTTGTTAATGAACTCAAACACCACCTTGTGAGGAGGTGTCATTTCACTTTTGTAGACCACCCTTGGTTCAACCTCCTCTTCATTGTCACAGAACCTTCTGGTGATTTGTAAAGCAATGGGAAGAGCATCCAAGTTGGTCCATCTCTGTCTGGTATAATCATCATATCCTTCAGACGGGATCCCAAGCACTACTCCCAATTCTATGGCATCAAATGAAATTTTGGTCCCTTTCACTTGGCTAGAGACCCTACCGTCCTTTACTACAACATTGGCCATGAACTCGACTATCTCACTTCTGTCCAACCTCCCATCTAGCTGAAGGACCATGTCCTTCCAACCCTGCACCTCCAGCTTATCCATCAAATAGACCATTCCAGATTCCTCCAAATCCTTTAGCAATTTCCCCTTCAAAATGGTGCGCTTCCCAAACTTCGTCAAATTGTCCTTCTCTCCAGCAGTCTCATCTTCTTCATCAGCACTCCATTCTTCCTCTTCATCAATTTGAACTTTCTTTGACTTTACTGTAAACCTGGTTCTCTTGGCTACAGTTGAGGGTGCAACAGACACAAACGTAGACTTCTTTGAAGAAGTCTTGGCTTTCTTTGGTTTGGGGGTCTGTACCTCAACTACTGCCCTTTTATCATCTTGATGGACCAGGTCCATCTCCTCAATCTACACAGCCTCTACATGCTCAGCAATTTTCTCCTTTCCCTTCTCAGCTCGCTTTCTTTTACTCTCCTTCAAAGCCTTTTGTAACTTCTCCTCACTCTGCCTTAGTGCACTTATTGTGGTTCTTCCCCTTGGAAGAGGAGTTTCAAAACCAGCAGATGGAGTGACTTTTCTCTTCTTACTTGCTCCGGCAGTTTCAGACTTCTTAGTCTTTGGAGTTCTTTTCTTCTTTGGTTTATAACTCTCTCCTAACTTCTTCATACGATCTGCCAATGTCTCCTCAATGGATGAACCAGGTTCATCTGTAGATTTTCCTAGATTTTCTAATCCCTCAGCCGCTTCACTTGATTCATTCCCCCCTGACTCCTAGTCTCCCTCTTCTATTACTACTGTTTCAGTACCACAAATAGACAATTTGGTAATTTCTTCCCTTGTTCCCCTTGCTTTACTCTGACTTCCCTCTCACTCTAATTCTTCCACAATTTTATTTTTACCACCTCTTCGTCTTACTTCTGGAAACTCCACATTTTTCACAGACCCAACCAATAGCCTGTTTTCTAAGTTCTCTGCTCGTTTAGACACATTCTCAGAAGTGATATTTGGTACAAATGATACCTGTTCAGAATAGGATGATCCTGCAGCTTCCTCAGTAGCTGATTTGAACGAATCACTGGAATTGTCTGATTCTTGAACCTGACTAGCTTTTAATTTGGCATACAATTTTCTGGCGAGAGAACCTGTAGCCACTGTTTTCCTGGCGAGCATTTTAACCCTTCTTTCTCTGGGTTTTGAACTAGGGCTAGGTTGAGGAATAGTGGGACTGGGTTGAGACGGAGTAGGACTTGGTGGTGGAGGTGGTGAAGAGGTCGAACATGGAGTAACAGGTGGTGGAGTACCAGGGTTGTCCGAAGGATTAGTCATCTTTGATTTAAGATGGAAGAAGAAAATTATGGATTGAGAATGAGGGCAAGGAAGATGGAAGGGTTTCGACGGTTGTAGAGTTGGTAGTAATTTCAGAGGTGATGATGGGGTTTTTTAAAAGGAGGAGGTAATTAATATATAACGACAGCCTTTTTGGGTCAAATAGAGGTCTTATATCCTCTACAACTGATCAGTGACGGTTACTGCTTCCCTAGATTCTAGGCGGTTTAGTCTTAATTGGAGTCTTAGTGTAGACGGAACTGGTTCAAATATGGGATAAGGATAGATTGTGAAAAGATTTTGATTAGGTAGAGTTTTGCTCATGATTAACTATTAATATTTCAAGGTGTGTATAGTAGAGAACACATACCTCGCCTTTCAGGTGAACCAGCACTGATGAACCAGGTTCATCATGTTAGAATCCTCTTGATCAAGCCTCAATTTCAACAATAGAGAAAAATATCATTAGTAATTAATGAGTCATTTCAAAACATGGCAAGAGAGTATACTATTTACAGCATGAGACTGAGCAACGATTAATCTGATTATTTTCACAAATTTCAGAATTTCTAGCCAATTTTTTTTCTTCATTTTTCCCTTTTTCTGTACATTATGAACTGGTTCAATTAGGAGATCTTAATCATCCCTAACTCTAACTTTCTCCTTTCAAAATGCTCTCTACTTAGTGCTTTTGTAAAGATGTCAGCAATCTGTTTATCAGTAGCACAAAATTCAATAGAGATAAATCCTTTCTCATAATTATCCCTTAAAAAATGATGTCTAACATCTATGTGCTTAGTCCTTTTATGATGAATGGGGTTCTTTGTCATACTTATAGCAATGGTGTTATCACAAAATATAGGGATGCCTCCAACATCGATTCCAAAATCTAGCAGTTGTTGTTTAATCCACAATAATTGAGCACAACATGAAGCTGCACCCACATACTCAGCCTCAGCAGTGGATAGAGCTACATAATTCTGCTTTTTAGTGGCCCAAGACACAAGGCATGAGCCTAGAAAATGTGCCATGCTTGTGGTGCTCTTTCTATCCACTAGAAAACCTGCATAATCAGTATCAGCATATCCCACAAGATTAAATTTACTACCTTTTGGATACCAAAGACATAGATCAATGGTGCCTTTTAAGTATCTCAAGATTCTCTTTACTGCAGTTAGGTGGGATTCTTTTGAATTCGCCTGAAATCTTGCACAAAGTCTTACACTGAAGGCAATGTGAGTTCTACTAGCAGTGAGATACATCAGTGAACCAATCATTACCTTATACAACTTTTGATCAACAGATGAACCAGACTCATCTACATCTAGTTTAGTGGTTGTTGCAATAGGAGTGTCAATTTCTTTGAATCTTCCATTTTAAACTTTTTAAGCAACTTTTTCACATACTTTTGCTGATGGATCATAGTTCCATTTGAATTTTGTTTAATTTGTAAGCCTAAAAAGAAATTCAGCTCACCCATCATGCTCATTTCAAATTCAGTCCCCATTAGTTTAGCAAATTCTTTACTTAGCTTTTCAGTGGTTGCCCCAAAGATTATGTCATCTACATATATCTGAACTACTAAGAGATCTTTACCTTTTTTCTTTAAGAATAAAGTACTATCAATTTTACCTCTCCTATAGTCATGCTCAAGCAAAAATTTTGATAACCTTTCATACCATGCCCTGAGAGCTTGCTTGAGACCATATAGAGCTTTGTCAAGTTTGTACACATTATCAGGATTCTCCTTGTTCTTAAACCCTGGAGGTTGCTTGACAAACACCTCTTCCTTTAGATATCCATTTAGGAAGGCATTCTCGACATCCATCTGGTGAAGGGTGAATTCCATGTAAGCAACAAAGTCTATGAGGAGTCTTATTGCTTCCAGCCTTGCCACTGGAGCAAAGGTTTCATCATAGTCTATGCCTTCCTCCTGACTATATCCTTGAACCACCAATCTTGCCTTGTTTCTTATAACTGTTCCATCTTCATCAAGTTTGGTTTTGAAGACCCATTTTGTGCCAATTACTGATCTATCCAGGGGTCTTGGTACTAGATTCCAGATTTGACTTCTTTCAAATTTGTTGAGTTCATCTTGCATTGCGTTCACTCAGTCTGAATCCTGCAAAGCCTCAGCAACATTTTTAGGTTCAATAAGAGATAAGAAAGCATCAAAAGCACACAGATTTTTCGAAGAGGATCTGGTTTTGATTCCATAGGTTGGATCAGCGATAATGTTCTCAATAAAGGTGTCTAACGGGTGGGCCGGGCCGGGATGGGTTGGGATTTTATTGAACCGGACGGGTAGGGGTACCGGGCCGATTACAGGTTATTCCTAACGGGTTTAACAGGTTCGGGTTAATCCGGGTAAAAACTAAACCGTATGGGTTAGGGGTTTAAGGGGCCGGGTCGGTTGACAGTGTTTTTTTATTTTTTATTTTTATTTTTGTACAACTATTGTAATTTATATTAATATATAGTAAAATATATAAAGAAAACAATGAATATGAAAAAAATTGCACTTATAAATTGCAAGTGCAATATGTATTTCAAATTTCAAAAATCATTTCTAAGTTACAACTTACAAGTTACAAATTAAAAGGTTTACATTTGACAAGTAGTAAATTCAAAGGTTTTGCATTGCCCTTGTAAGTTCTTTATAATCAATATGAACTGATTCTGATTGTCCTTCTTTTGGAGTGTTATATTCATATGGGTTACCATGTGTTAATATATCTCCAAGTTCCTCGTCTTCTGGGCTATCAACATCTTCACGTCCTTGATTTTTCTTCGTTCCGATATAATCCAATCTCTGAAACATATTAAAACTTCCAAAGCATTGCTTTCCAATGAGTGACAGGTGTCTCATAGTTGTTGTCTTGCTTGACTAAATGCACTCTCTAATGCAACAGTTGAAATTGGCACATTCAGCATGTCCCGAGCCATAGTGGAAAGAACAGGAAATTGCTTTTCATTCTCACGCCACCATCCTAACACTGAAAATTCCTTTGTGCGAATCTCCTTTTGCTTCTACAAGTAGAATTAAAGTTCATTAATGTTCCTGCTACTGGTTTGAGTTGTAGAAAATGTAGAAAAAATATTAAAACTATCAACTATTTCATCATCATACAAAGTAGTAGAACTTGAAGAAGTGGTACACTGCATAGTGGGAGTAACATTGGCTACATTATGAGTAACATCATCAACTATACTTGCATAATATGTATATAATTTTTATAAATTATCATTTAGATTGTTCATACAAGTAAAAATATATGGGGTTTCAGTTGATCAAATCTCCATGTAAGTATATAAAGCATTGATTAATTGGTGACAATCGGCCATCTTAATAGAAGGATTTAAAACAGCTCCAATTAAGTAAATCTGAGGAATTGGAAAGAAATATTTTTGAATTTGTCTTGCATTTCTTCAACAACAGTTGTATATTTTTCTTTCTTCTTAAATTCAATGAATAGAAAAGCAATTCCAGCTATATGTACTAAAACTATTGTAACAGTAGGGTAGTATGCTCCAGAAAACTCAACAGTAGCTATATAAAATTTATGTAAAAATTGAACAACATCATTAATGACCTCCCAAGTAGCAGGTGTTAACATACGGTTTCTATCAGTACAATGCGCATTAGCAACTTCAGTTATTGAAAATCTATATTTGTAGCAACATTTTAAAAATATGTAAGTATAATTCCACCTAGTAACAATTTCGTCTGGCATGAATCTTGGTTTAAGGTTATACTCAGTACACTTATTCTTAAATTCCCTAATTCTAGATTGTCAGTTATTTCCTTGAATCACACCAACTGCTCTTCTAACATGAATAATCTCAGTTGAAAATAAATCAAGGTCACTTTTAACAATTAAATTATAAATATGATATACACACCTAACATGAAAAATTTCTTCAAGTGGTGGTTGCAAATACATTTTTAATAATGAAATTGCGGCAGTATTGTTAGAAGCGTTATCAAAAGACATACACAATATTTTTTTGTTAAGATTATAAAATTCAACAACTTCGGAAATAATACTACTTATAAACACAGCAGTATGACTCTGACCTTCATCATATTTAAAAGTGATAATACATTTTTGCATACAAAATAAATCATCTATCCAATGATATGTAATTGTCAAATAATCATTTCCATTAACAACATGGCCAATATCAAAAGTTAGACAAACTCTACAAGGAAGGTGCTCAAACAAATAACGTATGTATGTATTATATTGGCCATGCAATCTAAAGATATCAGCTCTACAAGTACTTCAAGGGATACCTTTAAATAAAGGATTCTAAATCCTTTGAATATACATAATAAGATATGATGAAGAAGCAAAAGAAAAAGGTAGACAACCCAAAGCAATCATTTTTGCTAACTCCTCACGATCCTTCATTTTATCATATTTTTAAGTCCTCCAGTAGTAGGGTTAAGAGTTGTTTGATTTCCATCACCATCAAAGCCTCATTCTATGGGGTGATCAACTCTCATATGTCTACTAAGAGTCCCAGTCCCCCGTAAATTCCCTCCAATCAGATGTTTAAAATCAAGTTTATAAAGTTTGCATCTAACTCTGTCAGTACCTTCAATTATCTCAAAAAATTCCAAAATTTACTTCTTTTTCTATGATTAATAGTCGGAGCCACATGTGGTCTACTATTAGTACCACGACCACCACCCCTTGTAGCAACTCCAACACTACCAGCTCCAGCACTATTAGGTGTAACTAGTATCTCATCTTCCATTTCTAATTCATTATCTTCTATTCCAAAATCTCTTGTAATTGTTCATAATCTATATTATCATTAGGCGATGTTTCGGAAACATGTGTAAATGGGGTATTACTATTACTACAAGTACCAGATGATGAAGAACTACCTCTTTTTTTATTTCCCCTACTAGAAACTTTTCTACACGGTCTTTTAGAAGCATTAAACATATTGTAAAAATTTAAGTATAAGCAAAAACTAAATATGCAAATAAAATAGTAAAAAAGAGAAAGAGTTGGAGGGAGTGCACCAAATTCTGCAATAAATTGAGCACTTGATGATTACGCAATTCCTATGTTACCACGAAGAAACATCAATTATTTCAATTTTGAAGTTCAATTGTTCAAACTTCAAAATCCGAATGATAAAANGGGGGGGGGTTGTATTTATAGTTTTAGAAAATGTTAATTTTGTAAATTGAAAAAGTGTTAATTTTTAAATAAAAAAGTCCCCAAAAAGGGCTATTCTGCAAATGTGACCGTTGGGCAACAGATCCCTGCAAAGGTGATCGTTGCCCCTATTTTAAGTGGGCCCCACACGTATAAAAAAATTTAAACTTTATAGCTGTTGTACCGGGCCGGTTAACCCGATAAAGTGTATTATTCACTTTGACCGGGTTTGACCGGTACGGTTAACCGGTAAAAAAATAAATGGAACAACCCCACTACCCGACCCCCAACATACCGGGCCGGTCCGGTTCCAGTTTTAACCGGTCTGGGCCGGTCCGGTTCTGGGTCAACCTGGCCCGTTAGACACCTTTAGTTCTCAATTGGGTGAGAACTTTGATATCTGTATGGTTTCACAACCAACTGGTTACTCCTTGAAGTTCCTTCAATGCCTTGTTGTGTTGGAACAGGATCAGGTCCAGGTTCCAATGAGGTTTGGAAGTTAATTTGTTCAGTTCCCCCTGTCATGTTGCCAAGGAGGGACGAAACTGTTCCATCACCTGTTCCTTCCTCCAGTGTTGCTCCAGTTTGGATTGAGTTTCTGACCAGTCCAATTTCTTCATCCTCCTGTTCCTGTCTCTCAGAAAGAATGTTAGTTTCATCAAAAACTACATGCACGCTTTCTTCAACACACATAGTTCTTTTTTATAGACTTTATAGGCCTCACTATGTGAAAAATATCCAAAGAAAACTCCCTCATCACTTCTGGGATCAAACTTACCTAGGGAGTCTTTACCATTGTTGTGCACAAAGCACTTGCAACCAAAAGCCCTAAGGTGGGACATATTTGGCTTTCTCCTTTTAAGTAACTCATAGGGAGTCTTCTCTATAAGTGGTCTAGTCATGCACTTGTTTATGATATAGCATGCAGTATTAATAACTTCTGCGCAGAAGCTATGCGGTAGTTTACTAAAAAGAAGCATAGTCCTAGTCATATCTTCAAGTGTCCTATTCTTTCTTTCAACTACTCCATTTTGTTGTGGAGTTCTAGGAGCAAAAAAGTTGTGATCTATGCCATGCTCATCACAAAATTTAGCAAATTTAGCATTTTCAAATTCAGTGTCATGATCAGAACTAATTGATGCAAGTTGATTTCCTAATTGTTTTTGATTTTTCTAACAAAGGAAGTAAACATGTCGAATGCCTCATCTTTGGATGTTAGAAACAATGTTCAGGTAAATCTAGAATAGTCATCAACAAGCACCATCACATATATTTTACCACATCTGCTTAAGGTTCTCATAGGGCCATAAAGATCCATATGGACCAGTTCCATCGATCTGGTGGTACTTACCACTTTCTTGCTTTTGAAAGAGGATCTTACCTGTTTCCCCCTTGCATGTCCAAGTCTCTTATGCCAGAGGAGAGGATCACTGTCCAGCACACTTAAACATGTTAATTCATTTTCTGAAAGTGTTGACAGATCTATGATATATATATATATATATTGTTCACTCTTTTTCCCTGCAAAACAATCTTTACAAAACATTTTGTAGAGGTGAATGCTACCAAGTTACCTCTGTCACACAGTTGTGACACACTGATTAGGCTATATTTCAAGCCATCTATTAGGTAGACATTCTCAATGGAACGAATGTCATCCTTACCTACCTTAACAACCCTAATACTTTCACCTTTCTTTCCATTTCCAAAGGATACATTTCCTCCTTTGAGGTCCTCAAGTGAAAGGAACTGGTCCTTGTTACCAGTCATGTGTTTTGAGCAGCCACTATCCATGTACCATATTTGGCTACCTCCTTTCACTTGAACCTACAAAAGAAAATCAGGAGTTAGTCTTAGGAACCCAAACTAGTTTGGGTCCCTCTCTATAAGCAAAAGGATGAATTAAGCTCCTTTTAGTCCAATTTGGTAACCAATTCTTCCCTCGAACAAAACTTTTATTCTTTCGACTGGCCTACTCTTTTGCATTGCATTTACTTTTGTAGTGACCAGTCTTACCACAATGGGTACAGATTTAGTTCTCAAGAAGGGTGAGGTACTTGCTTTTAGGATCCTATTTAGGCAGATGATTCCCAAAACCAAGTCCTCTCTTATTGTTGTTATGATGTTCCTGTAGCCATGTCAAAGCATCAGAGGATATCTTCCATTTACAAGTTTTGTCTAGTTCATGCTTGACCTCACCAAGTTCCTCCCTCAACATTCTTATTTGTTCATCCTTCCTATACAACTAATCTTTTAGTTTACCTACATTTTCTTCTAAGGTGAGTTGAGAGTTGTCAGCTATCTTCTTACTGGTTCCTAGTTTCAGTTTTAGATTTTCAGATTTTAACTCTAGGACATTTGTCTCAAGTGGATGAACCTGGTTCTTCAGAGCAGTGTTTTCACTTACAGTCTCACTTACTCTGAGTTTCNTCTTATCTGTTCATCCTTCCTATACAACTCATCTTTTAGTTTACCTACATTTTCTTCTAAGGTGAGTTGAGAGTTGTCAGCTATCTTCTTACTGGTTCCTAGTTTCAGTTTTAGATTTTCAGATTTTAACTCTAGGACATTTGTCTCAAGTGGATGAACCTGGTTCTTCAGAGCAGTGTTTTCACTTACAGTCTCACTTACTCTGAGTTTCAGGTTTTTACACTTTGCTTTTAAAATTACACATTCCTTAGACAGTTGTTCCTTTTCCTTATTAATTACTTCAGATTAATTAATAAAGTCTAGCAGTAATTCAGAGAGTTTTTCTTTGGACTGGAATTTAATCTTGTCTTTGAGATGGAATATACTTACCTCAGATTCCTCATCTGATTCACCAATTTCCATAAGTGCTTGTTCATTTTCATCTTCATCTTCATCATCTGACTCCTCATCTGAACTTTCTCCCCAAGTAGCGACCATAGCCTTTGTTGATATTTTTTTTTCTTGGGATGAACCTGTTCCTTCTTCCGATTCCCTTGTTCAGACCTTTCCTTTTTCCATTCAACTTCCCACTGAGGGCAGTTCTTGATGTGATGATCAGTCTTCCCACATTTGCAGCAGCCCTCATTAGTTGATTTTTTTGGTACCCTTGCCTAATTATAGTTTCCACCTCTTGCGGAGCCCTTTCCTCTCATAAGATATTTCTTGAAATCCTTGGTGATCATAGCCATTTCATCTTCTTCCAGATCTGCTCCTTCAGTGATTCTCAATGCCAAACTCCTTTCCTTCTTTGGAACATCCATCTTCATTGTCTGCCTTCTAAGTTCATAGGCAGTAAGATTTCCAATTAGCTCATCCAGTTTGAGAGTTGCAATGTTCTTGGATTCTTGAATTGCAGTGATCTTGCTCTCCCAAGATACTGGAAGAACCCTTGTCAAAATCTTCTCAACCTTGTCTTCCTCAAGAAGAGTCCTTCCAAGAGATTTCAGTTCATTAGTCAATGTAATGAACCTCGTGTACATCTCTTGAATGGTCTCTCCTTCCTTCATAGAGAAATTCTCATATTGAGAATATAGTAGAGTACCTCTGGATCTCTTTACTTGAGCAGTTCCTTCATGAGCCACTTGCAAAGTGTCTCAAATTTCTTTGGCAGTAGTACAACTTTGAATTTTGTTGTACTCATCTGGACCAAGTCCACACATTAGCCATTTATTGGCCTTAGCATTCTTTTCTCACTTTCTCAAATCCTCAGCAGTGCAGTCAATTCTTGTCTTTGGCACATCTACTCCTTCAGCATTCTTCTTCATGATGGCCATAGGATCATCAATAATTATGTCTCATAGCTCATAGTCGTCACCAATTATATGATCTCTCATCATGTTCTTCCACCAGGAGTAGAACTGCCCATTGAAGAATGGGCGCCTAGCGGTTGATTGTCCTTCCCAGTTCCCAGGTGGTGCACTCATCTTGATCTTTTCCGAAGGTGTTAGCCTCTTCAAGTATAACCCGCTCTGATACCAATTGATGTTCTAAAACGTCAATACCACACAAGAGGGGGGAGGTGATTTGTGTGGTATCCGATTTTCGCGTGCACTAGTTATAGAAGGACCATGTTATTCTATGTGTTCCAACCTATACTGTTTTTAGAATAATAAATACAGAAAATAAAGAACACAAGGATTTTACGTGAAAAACACCTGGCTCAAAAGGTGAAAAACCACGACCTACTTTCCAGTAGGATTTTCCCAAACACTCCACTAAAATCACTGAGCCAAAAACAGCATTTACAAAAACTCTTTGTAAACCTAGGATTAACTCTAATCCCTTTGTGGAAACTAGTCTCTAGCTATTTGCGACAAACTTCAAGTTAGCTATAACTTGAAACACACAGTACCTATTACAGACGCTTTTAGATAAAGCTGAAAGGTACATGTTGAAATCACCTACTACAAATAATTAAACTAGACTAAAAGACAACAGTTGGAACTGGTTCTTCTAGCTGGTCCAAGTAGCTTCAGAGTCGCACACTTAAATCTCACACGAACTGCTTGCAAAATTTGCCTTACTAATTTTGCTCTCAATTCTTGCTTAACTTCTGCTTTTGTGCGTGTCTGTACAATAAAAACAATTTGCAATATATAGGATTAGTAGACAAGAGGTTTACTAGAGTTCTAATGCTACTCTTCCTTGGTGGAAGAGTTCTAGTTAATCTCAACTCCTCGAATTCTTCCTTATCTTTGATTCTGTTCTTACTGAATAAGGAGTCCTTCTCCTTATTGTCTTGCAATCTTTTCGATCAGGAGATATCTCTTTAATTCGCATATTTTATTTATCTCCCGCATGTGCACCTCACGTGCCTTTAACTCTGCATGTGTCTATGTTTCCAGTGATGGACCTGGTTCAACTTTAAGTTCTTTTGTCAATCTTCAAAACCATTCAATTTCTTGGGCCAACATTGTTCTACTCATTATTATTAATAGGGGTGTCATATGAGCGGTTTGGACTGATCTGGGCAGATTAGAATGGGCTATGTCAATAAATGCTAGTTACTTGAACTGAGATGGTTGGGTCAAGACTAGCTAAAATTTGGGTAATAACCCAATTCGTGCAACCCTTATCAATCTTTAATTAACATGTATTATTTACGTATGATCCTAACATGTGGGGTCTGGGGAGGGTATTCTGTACGTAGACCTTATCCCTACCTAAAGACTAGTTGTCTAAGAGAGAGGAAAAACATAAATAGAGTATTTCATGTCTCAATGATAGTATATACCATAAATACTTATTTTGCTATAAAATATAAAAGATAGCTGTAAAAAAATAATATTTTAAAATAATTTTGATTTATAATAAATAGGATATATACCTTTGCCAGCTGCTACCTTAATTCTAATTTTGTATTATTTAGCTCATTTGGTTGAGTTAAAAAAAAAAAAAAAGAAGTGGAATATGCAAATTAGCCGCCTCCTGTACTGATGAGGAACCTTTAGATTCTTGTGTAAGGTACTGTTGAAAGGGAAATGTACTATACGCGTAGGTTATAATCATAGTAAAATTAAAATATTCAGAGAAAGGGAATGAAACATTGGCCGAAATGAAAGACAATGACTAAAGCGGGTAAATCTAGTAGTCTTCCTCAAAGCCAAACGTAAGTCTGTTATGAGTGGCTTTCAGGTCTCCAGCGCATAGCAGCTCACCATTTACACTTTGTAGACAAATCCCATTTGCACGTGACTTCTTTTAGGTTTCTCTAATTTTATTATCTTCTCGCTTTTCCTATTGTTGTGTTCATATAAACTTTTAGAAAGAACTTATACGCTGTTAATAAGGGGATAAATAATCAAACAAATTAATTAGACAAGTAAATTACTATAGTTGAGTAATTTTACTGATAATGTAGAACTATTTTATGCATCCGTATATAAGTTAATTTAGTTCCATATATAAAAAAGAAAATAGGAAGTCAAGAAAGTGATTGGCATGACCCTAGCAACTATACCAGTATGCCACTACTGTCATGCAGGCAATGTTATATATAAGGGACACAATTGTCATCTAAACTAAACAAAATATATTATGTTCTTTCTTTGTTTTCTTCTTCTTCAATTAGAAAATGTCATTGGGATGACTCACTGCTCACCTTATCCTTTTTTTTTATTTTTTTTATTTATTATAAATTCAAAATATGGTATTGGTTTCCAAGGGCTATGGATCGGATTAAAAATTACTCTCCAGGTTTGCTGATAATGATAGATTAACGTTTTATAAAATGACGTTGAGATCTCTTTTTAACCTACCTTAACTTCAAACTTGTTAAAGAAAATTGTATCTTCGGCAGATTAAAAGCTTATCTGCTGAAAATATTAGATGCAACAGCAGTTCTCATGTCATGACGGACTTTCTTGTCACGAGGTGGTATCATTTGGGAAGAAATTTCTAAATTGAGAAAGCAATTTTGATTTCACAAAAGGAGTATAAGATTTATCTACTATGTGCAAATAGTTATACATTAATCATTTAGGAATGAGTAGATTAATGTTTACACAAAATTAGGATTGATATCTGATAAAAATGATGTGTAAGCTGTGACAAACCTTCAATTCACGTTGGGAACAGTTTTGCACTGTCGCTTTTTGTTTAACCAATGGTAACCGTCCATAAAAAGTTATACCTGAGCAACCTAATAAATAAGGTAGATTATTTGTTATATACAACCTTTTAAAATATATTGTATATATATTTTTTTACATTATCATATCTATAAGTTGAATCCTTACTTTATCTTTTCCTTTTACACCAGGGCGACCCGATAAATTTTGTGGCCTAAAGTCAAAAATTTTTAGGGGCTTTAATTTTTTAAATAAAATTATTTACTTATTTGAAGTCTATTTTTCTAGTGTTTCTCAGATACAAAGTTATTAAAAAAAAATTTATAATCAGTAACCCCTAGCTAATCAATTTAATCTTTCTTGAGACATTGTTGATCTTAAGTAAGATTTTATCAATTTTAATTTTGAAAACTTCTTTCTGCTGAAGCGACGGTAACATGAGTTATTAGCATTATTCCATAAAATACATAGGCATTGGAAAAAGAACCAAATATTTTTATTTGACCGAGTGTATCAAATAAACTGATATCTTCTAATTATACTGTTTTTCTTAATACTTTTGATTCCGAAATTAAATGTAAACTATCAATATCGAATTGATTATTATGGTTTAAGGAACATTCAAGATTAAAATATTTTTCCAAATTTTCATCATCTAGTGATCGTAATTTTTACCGCTAAATAGAAAACTAAAAATATATTCATATGATTCGAATTGTTCAAATCTATTTTGAAGTGAAAAAAATAGACTTGTCTACTATCTATAAAGTAATCAACTCCAAAGGACCCTTCGAAAGATTTTAAGATTTTATTATCAATATTCTCATCAAATTGTTACTTCTTATATATCACACGTTTCTTACGAAATTCTGGTTCGATATTCATTTTAAGTGCAATTTTCTTAGCAGAAATCATAGCAGTTGCAAATCCTTCTTTTCTACACTTGTTAATGAAATAAATAAAACTTTTTTAACTCCACAAAACCTAGTCTATTAAGGATAACAAAAAATAAAGCCCCCGCAAAATAGAGCTTAAAACAACTATTTTACTTGATTTATGGAAGGGTCACCGTGCTTCTTACATTTATTCGGGAGGTTTGGTGAGCATATATAGTCAGTCACTCATCGCATCAACATCTTGGGTTGCCCTACTATACTCGGAGGTTAAATCTGTCAATTCAAAATCTCACTAAATAATTCAGGTATTTTATATATCTTCTTCCATGGACTAAAAATCCAGTTACTTTAAGAGTTTATTTGTCAAGGAAGGAAATAAAATGAAAGTAGTACTAGTACTACTATTTAATGGAATATAAAATTAGTTGAGTGAAACAAAGAGATGTAGAAGAAGAACAGCGACCTCTTCTCTATTTTCTCCCCTTATATGTCTCATCTCTATCTCTTTCTCTTGAGGGTGTGTTGCTTTCTATGAAAAAGAGAGAGACAAACATAGATATGTGATTTTCATATAAATCAACTACACATATAAAACCATAATACATGTCACAGTTGAGGAAAGAACTCCATCTTCTTTAATTTATATTTTTAATACTTATTTATATTCTCCTGCTATATAGTTCAATTCTCTTTCCAGAAGGCGATTGCAGAGACATACAGCACTCACTGCAAAGCAAAGGAGGAGCAACAAAGAGAAAGAAGAAAAGGAGAGAGAGAGAGAGAGAAAGAGAAAGATATCAGTATAGATAAACGACAGCCTCAGAAACAACAGAGACAGAGAAAGAAAGAGAGAGAGAGAGAGACATAATACAACTTTGGCTTTCAAATCCCACGAAGAGAAAACGATATCTGAGAAACCTTTGCACCCCTTTTCCGACCTGCAAGTTCTTAAGAGGTTCGTGCCTCTACATGAATAAAGCTGAAGCCTTTTATTTATTTATTTTTTAAATTTTTATTGAAGAATAAGAAATAAAGAAAGAAAAAGTCTTTTTCTCTCCCCTCAATCCTTACTCTTTGCCACACTTATTATCTCTTTTCTATCTCCTGATAATAATTCATGTATTCCATGATCTCTTTTAATGACTATAAACCGGTTTTAACTATCTTTATACCCGATCCGAGCAGAAAAGAGATGATGAAGAGGAAGACAACGCTGCCATGGGAATAACAAGTACACCACCTCGTCCTTCTATTGTTACATCTCATAATTCAAAAGCTCACATTAATCCAATAATTCTTCATCAACTCTCGGAAAATCCCAATTCTATGTCCCAAGATTATCATCATCAAAGTCTTTTCAGTTTCCCGAATGGGTTCGAGAGATCACAAGCGGAACAACAGCAGCATCAGCAGCAGCAACAGCAACAACACATGGTTCAACAGATCCGTCGAGATAAATTACGAGTGCAAGGATTTGAACCCCAACCGTTTGAAGAAGAAACGAGTGGGCTTCCAGTTTATGATCAGACCGCTGGAATGTTATCTGAAATGTTTAGTTTCCCACCCGGCACGTCAACGGAGTTGTTGGAGGCCCAATTCAACCCGAATTTTAGACACCCGAACCCAAATCAACGGTCTCAGCCACAGCAGATTCCTCCTCCCGCCTCCATGGGAAACGAGTGGTTCGGGAACCGACAAGGAATGGTAGTACCATTGGGATATACAAAAAATCATAACAATCAGATATCAAGTGCTGGTATTAATGCGGCGGAGTCCATGCAACTTTTTCTTATGAATCCACAGCCAAGGTCACCTTCACCTTCTCCTTCTCATCCTCCTCCTCCTCCTCCTTCAACTAATTCTTCTACTCTTCACATGTTGTTGCCAAATCCATCATCTACTTCAACACTTGAAGGGTTTCCCAATCCAGCTGAAGGATCTTTTGGTCAATTCACGTGGGGTAATAATGGAGGTGCAAGTGCCAGTCTCAATACCCCTAATGAAATCGGGGCTGGAGTAAATCATGTTGTTGACAGCCAAGGCCTTTCTTTATCTTTATCGTCTTCGTTACAGCACAAGGCAGAGGAATTAAGGATGGGTGAGGAAAGTGGAATGTTATTTTTCAATCAAGGAGGAGGAGGGTCTACTACTTCTGGACAATTTCGATACAAGAATTTGAATATTGGTAACAGTGGAGTAGTAGGTCAAAACCTTCATCAACAAGTCCAAGTTGGGTACGGCTCTTCTTTAGGAGTGGTCAATGTGTTGAGAAATTCCAAGTATGCTAAAGCAGCCCAAGAACTACTTGAAGAATTTTGCAGTGTTGGGAGGGGTAAATTCAAGAAGAATAACAAAGCAGCAGCCGCTAACCCTAATTCAAATAACCCTAGTGGTGGCACTAATGGCGGCGGCGGTAACAATAATACTTCATCGTCCTCATCAAAGGATCTGCCTCCTTTGTCAGCTGCTGATAGGATTGAACATCAGAGAAGGAAGGTCAAACTTTTATCTATGCTTGATGAGGCACGTATCCTCTCTCTCTCTCTCTTAGGGAGTCAATAGCCAATCATTGTTGTTTATTTAGTCTGTTAATTAAAGAAAAATATCTACAGAAAGTTACGGCATTTTAAGTGGAATATTTTACAAATATAAAATTAGGCCGGCTAGGGGAATAGGTTTTCGTCATTTCCGGTAGATTGAGTTTGTTGAGTTTTAATTAGATTGTAATTAAGAAATCTTTATTTAGTTAATTAAGGAGTGATTCGACGGGTGGGGCACTAAGCTACGTTTTAGATTTGCGACGAGTAGAACAATTAAGTAATCAGAAACTTTCCTTATAAGTGGGAAAACATAGGTTTGTATCAGGGAAATATGTTCCATTATTGTCGCAATGTTAATTTGGTCGTAAGCTACCATCGGACTAAAGCCTTAAACAAGGAATAAGCAAGTGCGACGACACTAGAATGCACTTAAAAGTCCATAGTGGTTGGTTTGAGCTGACCTTAATTTTGATTTTCTTCAATTGTTTATGCAATACTAATACACTGATATTTACGTGTTGGCTGTACTGATAGAAACCCAAGACCAAGCAGGAATAACACTAATAGGATATTTTTAGTTCACATCAACAACCATTTCAGCGTACTAATGTTCATTTCCCAGCTTTCTACCTCTTTTTCTTTTCTCCTATTATTTTTCCTTTTTTTTAATGCTCTTATCTAATGCTCCACATTGAACATAACTTGAGACGCTTAAGTCATCACTCGAACTTGGAATATCATCCTTCTTACGAATTGAATTGTTGTTCTTGAATTTCTCTTTATTTCTTGAAGTAAATTACATTATATTTTTTGGCGCTTAATTGTATCCACCTTTCAATCAAATTAGAGTAGTCTTCTTTTTGTAGCATAATAATTTTATATTTGCAAGCAGGTAGATAGGAGGTACAATCATTACTGCGAACAAATGCAAATGGTGGTAAACTCGTTTGATCTAGTGATGGGTTTCGGTGCAGCAATTCCTTACACAGCACTTGCACAGAAGGCAATGTCAAGACACTTCAGGTGTTTGAAGGATGCAATAACAGCACAACTGAAGCACAGTTGTGAACTGCTGGGAGATAAAGATGCCGGCACTTCAGGATTGACTAAAGGAGAAACTCCAAGGCTTAAGATGCTTGAACAAAGTCTGAGGCAGCAAAGAGCTTTTCACCAAATGGGAATGATGGAACAAGAAGCTTGGAGACCTCAAAGAGGCTTACCTGAACGCTCTGTCAACATTTTAAGAGCTTGGCTTTTTGAGCATTTCCTCCACCCGTACGTCCATCTCTCTACTCTATCCTACATTACGAGTTGGATTCAATCTCTATACATTGACGAAAAGTGTAGAAATTTTTAATATTATCTTAAGTATATTTTAACTTATTATTTCAAGTACTTTTCAAGTTACTAATCTTAATTTTAGTTGAACTACTAGTGTACAAATTCTTGAGACGGACGACTATTATTTTTAAAAATAGTGAGTGTAGAGTTTTTCTTATAACATCAGGATAGTCTGAATTGAAAGTAAATTTCGTAACTTAGGAAATAAGTAATGTGCAACAATAAGTTAGTCAAAATACAGTTTTAAAGTTTTTTTAATCCGCTGCATTGTGTTCCTATACATGCTTTAATTCTGTTGACCATAATAAAGTCTAACCTTTTTTTTCAATCCCCATGTCTTAACTCCTAACACCTATGGGAATCTGAATCTTCTTACATTTACTGTATAAACAAAAGTCGAAACCCCATTATTATGGAATTATGAAGAGACAAAATGAAGCTTCACACCCATCAATCAACTTTTATTAGTCTAAGACACATTTCCAACATCACTTTTTAGCTTTTCTTTTTTCTTTTTCTTTCCCTTGCAGTGTCTGAGTTTAAAGGAACCCGAATTCAGTGTCCTTTGATGTATAAAGTAAATTTAGCTCTTTCTCTTGGATCCAATGCGCTAGTGCTGTCTCCTGCTGACATAGGCATGATTTTGAACATGGAAAAGAAAAAGAACCTATTCAATAAGCTGACACGCATATAGAGCTCCTACACAAAAGAAATAAGATTGAATCTATCTATTTATCTAATGAATGAATGTTATGAAAAAGATGATTTTTTTTCTGCCTTTACTGCTGTTACTAGTGGCAGAGAGGTACTGCTGCTGCTGTTGCTGGTTTTCTTGGATTGTCACGCCCATGCAGAGAAAAAGAAAGCAAGAAAGTGTCAATTCACATCTACGGATAAAGAAAGTTTAGTCATCTCTTTATACGGTTTTGGTAATGAGTCTGATGTTTTTATTTTTTTCTTGGGGTCACTTTTCTCAGGTATCCAAGCGATGCTGATAAGCATCTGTTGGCAAGACAGACTGGTCTCTCAAGGAACCAGGTTCGCTCATCGTCTGTTCTTTCTCTTTCGAGTTTTCTTATTCACGTTACTATTATTATTATGCATATGCTGGATCTAGAATTTAATTTCTAAATATCCTGTACCTTACAGCAGCTATTTTTTGTTTTTTCCTGGTAAAGTTAAGTACCTAAATTTTAATCCCTATAGAATGAAGGAAATACAATACATGACGTGAGTGATTGTTTTAATAATTTATTTTGTTTTGATAAAACAAGTTATAAATGTATACTAGTAAATTATTTAATTGAAGTAAACATCGAATTAAAACTGATAATAAACAGATAGTAGTATTAAACATAATGAAGGTTGTTTGTGTCGTACATTCCCACCGGCTTGAATATTAAAAGTTACCGCTGTACTCGGTAAAAAAATGTTTACTAATAGCTTGGGTTGCAAGGATTTTTCTTTTTAAAAAACTTTCTATTTAACTTTGGGATTTTGTAAAGGGGAGGGAACTGTGGAATTAAACCAACTAATTGTTCGAAAACACCCAACGATAACACTAGACTTGTAGTGACTGCATGGATTTGGGTTTTGGTTCTCCACCTTTTTTTTTTCTTTACCTAATTCGGGCATGGCAAGAGCTTTTTATTTTTCCATTGGATTCTTTCTACAAAGACATAAATTCTAGATTTATAGAAGAAAATCTAGGAAATAGTAAGTGCAGAGACAAAGTATATGAATGTCCAACCACACGTCTATTAATTAAATACGATACGTAGAGATCTTTCTCTTCCTTTAATTTCCCGATAGAAAATTTATTTCAAGAAACTAAATAGGGTCATGCATGCTGACCCTCTCCACTGAAAGATGAATGGACAGTAGCATCTACTCCTTACTCCTTTCACATCATTTCATTCTTCCCCGAAATTTTTATTTATTCAACTCTATGGTGCGTATATGGTATATTATAGTATTATCTGCATACTAGAACTGATGAGTAAAGACTAAAGATGGGATGATATCGTAAACTTCTTTTACACCGTTATTATACTAAAGTTAAATTCTTTATTGAAAATGTTTGAGCTTATATATATTGATTGTATAAGAGAATTTCACATTACATGTGTAAATTCACATCTTGTAGCAAATTATCTGCATTATATTATAGAATTTAACTAATATCATGAATCATGTGATGTTACCTGTAATTCTCTATTAAGTGACTAATAATGTAAAAGTTTTTTACGTGGTCAGTATATTGAAACTCTACTCTTATCTAATATAACATCTCATATCTTTCAAACCCTTGAGGTTGTTCAATTCTTTCTGTTCACAATTCTCCGTTAAATGGAATATCTCCCAAAATGTAACAAATGAGTGAAAAAAGTGTAATAAAATATGTCATAATGGAAGTTAATGATGGGGTTATTTTTGTACATGAATGTGCTTTTTTCAGGTATCAAACTGGTTCATAAATGCCAGGGTGCGGTTGTGGAAACCCATGGTAGAAGAGATGTATCAACAAGAAGCCAAAGAAGAAGAGGAGGAAGATGATGAAAGAGAGAATAGCCAAAACCAAAACAGTGGCAATAATGCACAAACACCAACGCCTAATATGAGTAACTCTTCTTCTACTAATATGACCACAACTACGACAGCACTAGGAGCAGCTGCAGCAGCAGAGACAGGAACAGCTGCCACTGCCACAACAGCAACAGCAGCATCCACATTAGGCAAAAGATCCGAAATCAATGCACCTGAAAACGACCCTTCACTCGTTGCAATCAATTCCCATATTTCCTTCTCGGAAAACCAAGCAACTTTCCCGACCAATATTCATGACTCCGACGCGGCCGCTTGCCGTCGTGGCGGCATCTTCTCCGGCGATGATTATGGGACCACCACCAATGCTGACGTGGGATCCACCATGATAAGATTTGGGACCACTGCTGGTGATGTGTCACTCACCTTAGGGTTACGCCATGCAGGAAATTTACCAGAGAATACTCATTTCTTTGGTTAAAATTTTAGAGGGTGATGCTAATTATCCTTCCTTAATTTATACCATAGTAATTAAACCGAATTTGCTTCTTGCCTCATAATTTATGCCCTTGCTTTTTGTCATAATTAAGCTGAAGCGCTATGAGAGATTTACTGTAATTGTATAGTAGTAGTAGTACATTATTTTTCCCACCAGCTTTTTGCATATTTGTACTTAGAGTGTTCTGTACACACATTATCCTTTCATGATGTATGAAAGCTGATTTTGGACAATAAAAGGAGACCCAATGAGACAGTATTTTTCATATGCTTTTCGGTTATTTAATTATCGGGTAATTGGAATGTTCATAGAAGCATACAAAACTCACTGTGTACAAGTTTATCTTTTTCTTTTTGTCTTTAAAAGGTTTCACGCTCTCGTTTCGGTCAACCTTTCCTTCGTTGTGTAGTCTTGGAGTTGGCAAAATGGTTAAAGAAAAAATAGTTATCACTCGTATTATCCATCAAAAAATGAGGTAAAAATTGCGCGGGACACCTTATTTGGTTGCCCTCATTTAACCTATACCCGCTTTTTTAAAAACTTTTAACTTGTACCCTCTTTTTAAATAACTTCAGCTCCCTTTCCCTCGTTGAGCTGAAGTTCGTCAGTTATAAAGACAAAACTTCAGCATATGGGGCTGAAGTTCCCCAGTTACAAAGACAAAACTTCAGCTCTAGAGATGAAGTTTCCCAATTACAAGAGCTGAAGTTCCCAAGTTATAAAGACAATTACAAAGACAAAACTTCAGCTCTAGAAAACTGGAGCTGAAGTTTTATCTTTGTAAACTGGGGAACTTCAGCCCAGTATGCTGAAGTTTTTGTCTTTATAACTATTCCCTAGTTACAAAAACAAAACTTCATCTCTAGAGCTGAAGTTCCCTCTTCAGCCCCGTATGCTGAAGTTTTTGTTTTTATAACTGGAGAACTTCAGCCCCGTATGTTGAAGTTTCCCAGTTACAAGACAACAACTTCAGCTCTAGATCTGAAGTTCGCAAGCTACTTCAGGCCCGTCTACTAGAATGCTGAAATTTTGCGTGATTGTCTTTGCTACTTCAGCTCCGCATGCTGAAATTATTTGCAAAAGCGGGTACGGATGCAAATTTTTTTACAAAGCGAGTATAAGTTAAAACGTGACACAAAAAGTGGGTACGAATGCAAAAGCCCCAAAAATGAGTTGGATAATGAACCATTTAAAAACGGATCGAATATGGATAAAAATCATATTATCCACTTAGAAAATGGTTAACCAAATGGATAATCAATAGATCACTTATGTGTTTAACTTTTACATTTGTAAAGCCTCAAATTGGGGTTTCTCAAGTTTGGAAAACTAGGAATTCTCCCATAAGTAATGATATTCAAGATTCCATGAATAATATAGATATCCATATTATCCGTTGGATAACCTGGTTTTTATCCGTCTCAAGTACAGACCGTGTCGGATAATTTATCAGAATTTTTGAATTACCCATTTTGACCCGCTCATATCCGACCTGACCCGCTATTTTGCCACTCCTAGTGTAGTATTTAAAAAGTGCATATCAAACAAAAAGCAATTCCTTCTTCCTTCATATAAAATACTTTAATCAGGATTTGAATCAATTTGTGTCATTAATTCGCTTACAAAATACTTCAACAATTCATTAAGCTTAGCACTTACTGGTAAGCATTTTGTAAACTGGAAATTCATTTATTCTTTGCGCTAATCTATATATGTTTATTCACAATTTAAGTTTTAATTATACATTCACTATATAAAAAGTTTTACCTGTTCAATGTAATATGATTGACTCCTATTAATCAATCATCATCTTTTTTATATTATAAATATTATAAGTTTCGGATTAAACTTTAAACACATTAACAAATCGAAAATTTTCATGCTTTAACACCTAGCCCAAGAAGGGTTTTTCATTTTCTTTTGGTGGTTGGGGTGAAGGGACCAGGGAGGGAATATGTCAATCAAAGTATCCCCTCAAAAGGGTAAAAATGGACAAGTGAGGAAACTTTATATAATACAATAATCATAAGGTAGAAAAATTCTCAAGCAAAAGATTCCTAAATTTTTTACACAGTAGGGTGATTGAAAGCTACAGTTCATCTGATTAGACGCAATTGCAATCTCTCATATTTTAGAGTAATTATCACTAGGCATTTTCCTCGGAGCAAAACCAGTCCAACTGCCACAGTATTATAGCAATTCATATATAGATTATGTTTTACTTTTTACAATAATGTTTGGTAAGGAAAATGAAGGGAAACAACTACAACTGCAACACTCGCTATCTGCTTTAATTTCTCAGACTTCTTTTTTGCTATAGGGTTCCTGTTGAGTTAGTTATGTTGCCTGTTTTGTCCAACTTACCTTCTCGACCTTTAATTTTCTTCAGATTCAAATAAATTAGATACAAAGCTACAATCACCCTTCACCTAATTAAATCCTATTTTCATTTTCTTATATTCACCATTAGTATTATTTATTTATCTACTAATTAATTTTATTTTGCAGAACAATTCTGCTTTTACAATAAGGTGATATGTCAGAGTCATTTGTTGAAATAGTAACACTCAAAATGCTTGGGAAATTTCTCTTTTCCCCTTTAAAGAAGAAAGGATTTTTTGCCACCTTTGTTTGTTTATGGTAAGAACTAGTGTCCCCATCTACTGAGTAGCATATGAAGAAATGTCATTTTCAAGTAATAAAATGCAATGGCATCTATACTTTCCTATATTTATTGTACGGGCTTGGTAGCAGGAAGACATATGATGATTTCTCAACTAGCTACATCACAGCTAGCTCAGTCATCAGATCTGAATTCTTTGTTACTCCAGTCTCCAGATAATTAATTGGCTTCACAAATCTTTTACGATTATATATAAATATTACTTCACTAAGTTTCATGCATTCACGTACTTGAATTTTTCTCCTGTAAATGTAGTACGCAGTCCAAACTAACTTTTTATCCCAGGTGCATTGATTATATTGACCACCAAAATTTAAATACATGGCTATATATGTTTGATTTGATACTTAGTTTATTAAAAGTATATTTAGAGGCAATCATTTTAAACATATCATGTTATTTCTATAACTATAACATGTCAATAATCATGTTGTTTTTTAAGTACTAATGATAAAGAAGTGTCTTTATGAAGTGGAAGTGGGAGTATTAGTACTACTTTTTTTCATTTTGTTTCTTCTTAATTTCCTCCTGCAACTGACACAGGTAATCGGTTTTTGGAGTAATTAGGATATGTCATGAAAGAGTGACCCCTCAGAATTGTTTGTTTGTCTTTCTCACTGTTAATTTACTATTCCCACTGCCAATTAATATATCAATATGAATTGTTGAAGACAGTGACCAAAAGTCCATAACCCTAGTTCGTACAAATTGTAATAGGATATTAAAATCTTGTCTTCAAATAAGTTAATTAAATGAAGACTACTCTTGGAAGTTAGGCTAAAGTGGGCCCCTATTATGATTGAATGCAAGAGACAAAAAAATTGGACTGTTTCATGGGCCCCCACTATGAGGGGAAGGCTGAAGGAGCTTTGGATCATGTGACACAACTTGGTGTTTGGGCTTTTTAGGTTGAACCCAATCTTAGGCAATCATAAAGAAACCCACTTTATTTTTTTCCTCCTTTTGAATGAGTGGTGGTTACAAGAAACCCACATTTTGATTTTAGTTTTTAATTGAAAATTTTACCTCCTATAACAAATAAACTAAAATTATTTTAAAATATTATTTTCTATAACTACTTTTTATGTTTTATATCAAAATAAGTATTTGTGGTGGTTATATACTACCATTAAGATACATGCTTGTACAGCTAGACTGCCCTGATTTTAGGCGCTTTTTATGGTTGTATTCATGAATACATAGTGCGAATACATGTCAATACATGCGTGTACAGCTGGACTGCCCTGATTTTATGCGCTTTTTACTGTTGTATTCATGAATACATGACGCGAATACATGTGAGTACATGCGTTTACAGCAAGACTACCCTGATTTTAGGCGCTTTTTGTTGTTGTATTCATGAATACAGCAGCGCGAATACACTACCGTAATAACTGAATAATAGCTATAGAAAATAATTACGTATATGATAGCTATAGAAAGTTAATAACCACTAAACAACTATGGTTTTTGAAATTTCCTCTTTTTAATTTCTGCGATTTCACCTCTAAAGGCAAGCCACTGAAATAGTTAGGTAAGGTGGTCTGTGTAACTTTTGATAGTTTTACATTTCTATTAGTTTTAACCCTTCTTTTCCAGCAATTCGGGTTTTACCTTCTTTATTTTGTTATTGCCTAGAGTCTTGGCCTGTTTGGGAAATGTATACATGAAAGAATGTGAGCAACAAATTCAAAAGATAATGATCGAAGTTAGCTTAAAATCTTTGTAAATTTCTCTGCGGAGTCCTTGTACAAGCTAAAAGACAACTACCTAATGATTAGCTAGCCTAACCCCACTTCCCCCCACCCCAACTCCCAAATTAAAAGACTCTTTATCCTCACAAGGTAGGGGCAAGGTTAGCGTATACACTATCCTCCCGTACGTTAGTTGTTTTGTGAGACCTATCGCTTTTATAGGAGAAAAAAAGCTGTCACTGTCCTGGAATTCCTAGTGATTACTATTAGAAAATGGTGCATAGAACGATCATTTTCACCATGCAAGTATTTTTCTAGTAAAAAACTCCAAACTAAGAGAGATATTCTGGTAAAAACCCAATATTGATCATGACAAGAAATACAGCTAGCTACTTTGTAGTCTAGGTTAAGGACCACTATATATATGGTTCAGAAGTAAACATTATTAAAGCAATGAATATTGAATGGAAATGCGATGAATGAGAACTTTCACAGGGTTCCATGATTTCAATCTCCACAAATAATAAGTGTAGTTAGAGCTAGCAATTGGACCACCTTCAGTCGTACTATTAGTAGTGCAACACTTCACCAGTTTTAAAAAGACTAAAGAGGACCCCTCCTTAAAATGCATATAAACCAATGAAAATCAAACAAATACGTAAAACATATATCCGCCATTAAATTTTCTCTAGTAATGTCTCTCATGACCTGGAAAATTAATGTCGTCAAATTATAGAAATTTGTATACCGTACCATAGGTTTTATCCACACTAATTTAACGAACTGTATTGCTACCCAATTCGCTCGTTATAGAGCATATATTTGAGAAAGGGATATTCAATATGTCATGGCTTACCTGTCCTACCTTCTATATATGATAGCAAATCTCAATATTTAAGTATAACTTATAATATGATTCCCAAAACTAATTAATCTCACAACTAAAATAAATAATTTCCTTATTTTATCCCAAAATTTATCCTTTATCTCACATATCAAACGAACCCAAAAAGAGTGAGTAACATAGGGCAGGTATTGAATATCTGGAATATGGAAGTCATAAAAGTAAAACCATGGAGCAAATGTTAGGGATATAGTAGATATGCCCTAGATCCAATCTCATATTAGATGATTTGAACATATTTTTCTGAACGTTATTTGATATAAAAATGTATGGCATCTGATATTCTTTTATCATAGTTATTATTAATTGCTTGATTAACTTGATAATGTCCTTGGTTAAATTTTGAGGCTTGACATTGTGATGGAGATCATGATAATGAGAGTGAAATTTCTTATAGTTTAATCTGAATTTGTTCTTGATCATAGGATTATTAATTTGGACATTAATAATCCGGTTAAATCAATATTTGTGTGATCGTCTTTATTGGATAAAGATTAGTTGATCACATTAACTAAATCACATAAATAGATGATGCATATAGAGATATGATCGTTGAACCGACTCATTGGATAATTCCGAATGGTTAGAATTACCATAAACTGTCAATAGGATATTCTCTTGAAGAATGTGATGTAAGGGTTTCCTTTGACCTGAGATCGTCATAGTACTTGACAAGTTATTTATTATGCTTTGATACCAGACACCTATGGCCCTAGGGTGATAGTTGAAAAGATATTGGGTATAATTAAATACTTGTAATGATTGATCAAGATGGAATCTGTCAACTCTTGGTAATGAGTTTAAGCTCCATGTTATCATGAATTATAAACGACCAAACTAAGACATTGGCCAGTGCAATTGAATGAAAGAAGGAAAGAGTTTCTTAGGCCATTAAATGGTCGATTATATTTGACAGTTGAACCATATCCTAGGGTGATCCAGAGCTATAAGGACAGAAGGAATTACTACATTATTCTTTTACTGGTTCTTGAGAGTAAATTGTATACTTCATGCTATCCGGTCATTAAGGAGTGTTGCTAGATGTCACCCTTGATTAGTATATTGATATGATCAATTCACTACCGATTTAGTATTGAACCTATGGGGTCGCACATTAACGAGTGTTCTGATCGTTGCTAAAGGATTAATTACTTATTTGATAATTAAATCAAAGAATTTAATTAGTCAAATAAATAAATTATTAGTCCAAATGAAATATTATTAATTATATTCTTTGCTAGCACATAGGATATAATTAATATTGTGAATAAATTTAAGTTTTCTATTTGGAATAGAAAAGTAAATTATTTCTCTTGGTTTATATATATATATATATATATATATATATATATATATATATATATATATGAAATTCCTATCGAAATGTTGTTCGTCTTTTTTACCCTTCGTATAAACATTCTATGTTGGATAAAATTATAAATAGATATGAAGTGTTTGTTTTCTTATTAAAAAAAATTAAAATTTTCGTAAGATTTAAGAAGGAAGAGGAAGAAGAGAATGAGTAGGTTTCAAACTCATTAAGATCGGTTCATATTTCAGCAATGTTACTTTGGGAGTTTTTTTCCCCTTAAGTGCGTAGGTTTAAAAAGGAATAAAGAATCACAATTAATACTTTTATTTTTTAATTAACCAATAAGTATTAACCAATTAATACTTCCACTGTGATTTTCTGTTACTCCTATTTCATTTTAATGCAATGAGATATTCCAATCTCCCATGTAAGGAAGGCACTGAAACAAACTTCTAACAGAGTTCTAATTTCAGAAAAGATTCATATTCATATTTAGATGAATTATGCATTCTGTCTTGCTTTAATTGTATGAGTTAGCCGCTTTATCAATATTTCCTCAAGCACGAATATCAGTCTTTCCTGAGGCTAATGATTTTGATACTTCTCTTGATGTGCCAAAAAATCAGAAAATAATGTCAAATCTCTATTATCACTATCATTGTATGTGGATGTATTTAAGTAATGTTAATTTTGAATGATCTGAGTATGTTTGTATTTTCGGTCTTGAATTTTCTTCTTTTATCTATCTATTTTTCTATTGTTTCTCTTCCTCTAAATTATCTATGTTATGAGTTTTCATTCACAAGTTCTTTTCGAATAAATTTGAGTTGGAACTTTTATTGCATTGTATTACCAGTATGTATGATGAATATGGATTAACCTAACTCTTATTTCATTTATTTTATTCTTTTTTGTTGATTAAGGAGCACAGTTGATTAAATTTGAGTTGGAAATGTTTATTCTTTTACTTTTCAAGGGTAATGACATGACCATGCATCTTGATTAATATGTCAATATATTTTTGTCAATTATCAGACAATTCTTATAGTATGAGAGTATTTGAATTATAAATCTCAATGCGGTGACGATAGGTGAAATGAAATTTAGGAAGCTCCAACTATTTTTTTTAAATTCTAAATTTATTTTAAATGAGGATCAATTTGTTCTGGGAAGGTATTTAATATTTAGTTCATAATTTTACTATGTCGTTATTTTTTTGATTAAATTATACCTCAGTTATTGCTTTAATTTTACTAATAGTTACTTATATGGCAAAGAATATAAGTTTTTAATAATTTTTTTTTATTATTGACGTAATATTGACGTGCAACGCACGTACTCAAAAACTAGAATATATATATATATATATATATAAATAAATTTTAATAAAGTATCCAATTTGGAATCCCACAAGAGACGTTGGCTACGTGAAACTTATTCTTTAGGGGATTCCAACTTTCTGCTAGTAAAGTATTATAATGACTTATAAGGAAAAATCCAATAATAGGATTTCACTTTACTATCCAATAATAGGAAAGTCCGTGTAGAAGGCTGCGACCATTTAGAATAGGTTTTCGATTTTTCCGTATAAAATTCCATGAGGTTTATTTTTGGAACAAACTTCTACCCTAAGTAAATTATTACCTCAACCACCTAGGAAAAAGGTTTATAAGTGATGCTATAAAAAGGGTGATGGAACAAAATTTACATAATTAATTCTTGAGAAGAAAAATACTTTGTGAAAGTAAGAGTGCAATACAAAGCTGTAGGCATGCAAAATTTATTAGATTTAAAATCCAATAAAATAAGTTGGACTATATTATAAATTCCAAGTATACTAGTTAAATAAATATTATGGGCTAATATAATTGAATTAATTATATAAATTCAATATATATGGATTAAATAAATAAGTCTTAATTCATTGGGCTAAACCATTTAATTGGGCTAAAGTGATGAGCTCACTTCATTAAGCCCAAGATGTCATCTTCCTAGAGGCCCAAATTGATGCCCACGTGTCAAATGGCGTGGCACGCCAAGTCAAACGGAAGAGCCAATAGGATCATGCCACGCGTCAAAATGACAAGGCATATTAAGTCACACTAAAAGGCCAATGAAATCGTGCCACATGTGCAAGTGACATGTTCTGGCCAATCAAATGCGGTCATGTCACACTTCAATTTGATTGGTCGGAAAGAGTTTATTCTTATCATAACTCTTCCCTATAACTATAAATAAGGGGTCGTCATAACCCAGAAAATTGACCAGAAGTTATAACAAGAAGCAAGAGGGAGCTCGTGGATCAAACGCTGCGGATTTCTCTAAAAGCTACAAGCATTCAAGTGTTCTAAGAATTAAAAGATCAAGACGAAGATTCAAGAACAAGCTGCAAGCCCTTGGGTTAAAAATACGTCAAGATCAAGATCAAGCCTCAAGCACTTGGATTAAAATAAAATAAAATTCAAAGATTAAGCTCAAAAGCTCTTTTTATTTACCGTTGAAAAGTAGAATCAGAGGATTCATAGAAATTGTAACACTCAAATATTTGAAATAAAATACTACGATTGTTGCGATATTTTTCGGTCCTGATTTTATTTTCTCGACGCAATTTATTGTCTACAAATTCTGGCACACCCAGTGGGACAATCTCTACCTCTCATCTCAATTTTTCAATCACCAAAGTTCAAGAACAACGAAATGGCTTCCAAGAAGATCAACTCCAGTTCAACTTCCGTCAAGTCTGCTAATTCCAGGTTTTATGCTGATGTGGAAAACATACTCGAAGTTACCTTTGGAAGCTTTGGACCAGTTACGAGGAGCAAAGCAAGCTCGTTAGGACAACAAGCACCCCAAGTGTCGTTCGCATCTACCCCTGTTTTCGGATCTTCATCCTCAAAAGGATCAAGATCTTCCACAAATGCACTCGAATGAGGAAGCGATGTTCCTGAAAAGATCAAGAAAACTCTTGCTCTGCTTGACCTCTCTGGATCTAAGCACTCTGCTGTGAAGGAAGATGATGATGCTTCAAGTTATGGATCCTCCCCACTTACACCACATAGTGTGAGCCAATCAAGGATCAATCTGTGTGAAAATCCATGCTACTCTTCATCGTCCATGACAATCATGCAAGCCATGGTGACAAACACTTCATCTGTGGAGGAGCAGTTGGCAAACTTGACGGAAGCAATCGTTGGCTTGACCAAGTGCATGCAAAATCAAGATGCTAGAATCGACAAGCTAACATATAGGGTGGGAATCTTGATGGAATAAGAATCCACCCATGCACANAAGTCTTCCCTTACATACGCAAAGTCGTACACTGCAAGGATCGATATGTTGAAAATGCTTGTTGGCTATCAACCTCCAAAGTTTCAACAGTTTGATGGTAAAGGCAATCCAAAGCAACATGTGGCCCACTTTGTTGAGACATGAAACAACGTTGGGACTTATGGATATTACCTCATCAAATAGTTTATCCGCTCACTAAAAGGAAATGCTTTTGATTGGTATACAGACCTCGAGGCAGGATCTATTGATAGCTAGGATCGACTAGAACAATAGTTCCTTAATCGCTTTTATAGCACAAGGCGCATTATGAGAACAGTGGAACTCACAAATACTCATCAACGGAAGAGTGAACCGGTTATCGACTTTATCAATCATTGGAGGAATGCAAGCCTCAACTTTAAAGACAGGCTTAGTGAAGCTTCTGGCATAGAGATGTGCATCCAAGGTATGCATTGGGTATTGTGCTACATCTTGCAAGGTATCAAGCCTAGCACAATTGAAGAACTTGCAACTCGTGCCCATGACATGGAATTGAGCATGGCCTTCACTAGAAATGAAAGGCTGACCATCTATGAACCTCGCAAAGGGAACGACAAGCAAGAAGTCAGAAAATTAAGCAAGTTTATACCAAGATCTGAAAACGAAAAAGCTATGAATGTCAACACATTATCTATGAAGTTCACGACGAAGNTTGATAGTGATAACCCTTGTTTTCAATTTACTGATAGTCAGTTTATACATGATCTTACACCAGGTTCACAATTAAATGATGAATATATGAATGCTCTTTATGGTAATCCAACTATCGATGAAAATGATGAGGAAAATGATGATTTAGATGAAAATCAACCCGATTTAGATGATACACCTACTAGTCCTCTTGTTAACCAAATTGATAATAATCCAAATGATGCCTCGGTTTNCCTCGAGTTAAATCTTATTGAGCTTCCGGAGATGAAGCGACCAAATGAAGCTGGGAAAATTGATAACCCAAATTATTGCAAATATCATCGACTTGTGAGCCACCCTCTGAGAAGTGCTTTGTCTTCAAGGACAAAGTTATGGATAAGGGTGGCAGGTGGGCCGGGCCCGACCCGGGACCGACCCGGGCCCGCGGGCTAAACGG
>ML426893.1:287-12933 GCA_005239525.1 Nicotiana knightiana | reverse complement strand
GATATATATATATATATATATATCCCACCAACTGAAACTTTTCACTAGATCACTTCCTTTAAAAAAATTACAATACTTGCTGGCTCCCACCCTGGTGGAGCATAAGAATCACAGCTCGTGACTACTATACTCAGGAATCACATCAAGCCTACCGTACTAGACAAAAGGAATTTACTACTAGTCTTATATCTCTCAATAATGAATAGAAACAAACGATAGGCACGGGCTACCACTCACAGAATCTCCCAACAGGACCAAACACGAAAATAGAGTGCAAAGAATGAACTCACTCATGAATGAAGCGAAAATAAGGGAACTCATCCCGACCAGCAGAACTATAATGAAATACGAATGGTTCCCCTATGAAACAAATCAAAACATAACTGTACGATAACATCTGGCAAAACAGCCTCCAGCCTACTATACGGAACACATCAACGGGTCGGGCCTCCCCTCTTGGGCGCCCTCTACTCACCTGAATGCCCTGCTGTGACACATGCCTGAATCCTAGGACAATCTCTCACCCCGTGACTGGTATCTCCACACTCAAAACAACCTCTCTGCTGGAGTGGCTGAGGAAACTATACAACACGAGTACTTTGAGACCCATGCGTACCTGAAACCCCATGCGAACTGAACTGGCTCACCCACAAAACCTCTACTGTGACACAACCTGCCTCTAAAATAAGGACCAACAGATCTCTCCGGTCTACGAGGCCTCCTCGCCTCCCTGGACTCTCTCTCCTGATCTCGTCTGTCCTCTCGCACCCGGTCCTACATGCCCTCTAAATAGCGAGCGATCCCTACCACCTGCTGAAACGAAACATACGACTCCAACTCTCGATCCATGCAGAACCGAATATCATTCTTGAGCCCTTCAATGAGTCTACGGACTCGCCCTCTAACTGTAGCGACTAAGGCAGGTGCATGCCTGGCCAAATCACTGAATCTGATGGCATACTCTAATACTGACATAGTGCCCTGGCGCAACTGCTCAAACTCCATGCTCCATGCATCCCAAAGGGACTGGGGTACAAACTCTCTCATGAACATCTCTGAAACTGACTCCACGTAAGTGAAGCTGACTCGGCCGGTCTACCCAACTCACATTCCCGCCACCACTGATAAGCCGCTCCCTGAAGCTGGAACGTAGTAAAAGCAACCACACTCGTCTCAACAATATCCAAAGTGCGGAGGATGCTATGGCACTCCTACAGAAAACCGTGTGCACTCTCTGAAGCCAATCCGTTGAATATAGGAGAGTTATATCTCTTGAACCTTGCAAATCTAAGCTGCTCTCCCTCGGATATTGCTGCTCTAACCATGAGCTGAACTGGAACCACAGGATGTGTCACCATGACACCTGGAACCTGACCAACGTGAACTCGCTGCTCTGGAGTGTGGACGGTGGGAGTCTGGTCTCCTTTCCCGGTCGGTGAAGTAGCTGGTGCAACCTAAAATAACCCTGCCTGAGCCAATGTACCTAACATGCTCAGGAATTGTGCTAAAGTCTCTCAAAGTCCGGGGGTATCAACAGGCGCCTCCGGTGCCTGCCCCCCAACTGGAACTGCTGGTGGCTCCTCAACGGCTGCTCTAGTAGGTGTCCTAACTGCGGCACGTTCTCCTCGTCGACCTCTGCCTCTGCCTCTGCCTCTGCCCCTAGCGACATCCGTCTCGGGGGTAACATCATCAAGAATCGCGGCTCGTGTCCTCGCCATCTGTGAGAGAATGGAATGATAAATTTCTAACTTCAAGATCAATGAACTCGCACGATAGGAATGAAGGAAATGAAATTGTCCTAATAGTCGGTAGCCTCTCAAAGATAAGTACATACGTCTCCATACCAATCCCCAAGACTCTACTAAACTCGCTTATGACTCGTAGCACCTATGAACCTAGGGCTCTGATACCAACTTGTCACGACCCAAATTTCCCTTCGTTGGGTATCGTGATGGCACCTTGTCTTAAGGACTAGGTAAGCCTAATATTCATGGAATAACAACAATAATAAATAAAATCTAATATTTTTCTGAAATAAAGAATTCTTTATACAATGAGCATATTCCCCAAAACCCGGTAGTACAAGTCATAAGCTCTACAGAGTTTGCTACTACTTCTAAATACAACTGTTTGGAAGTAAGTAAAAACAGTGTAAATACAGAATAGGAAGGTGACTCTGAAGCCTGCGAACGTGACAACAGGTCTACCTTGAGTCTCCTCAGCAAGAATCCGCACAGCTACTAACGATTAATACCAGGATCTGCACAAATATATGCAGAAGTGTAGTATGAGCACACCACAGCGATGCCCAGTAAGTATCAAGAATAACCTCGGTGAAGTAGTGACGAGGACTAGTCAAGACACCCACTGGTCTAATAAACTGAACACGCATAAGTACATGAGATAACGGAAACATAACCTCGGTCTATTATCTACACAATATGACTAGCAACAAAACAACTACAATAAAGAAGAAGAACATTAAACAGTAACGGATCACCGAAGGATGGACGGGAACACAACCCAAGTCTGAAAATCACGACACAATAAGGGCAAGTAGTAACTCAGTACTGCATTAGTCTCCACATCAAGCCTTAGCCACAAATTCCAATAAAATGGTCAAAATCTTCGAGTGTAAACTTTCACCCTGCAAGTTTTTATGTTGAAAGCTTTAAGGTCCTTTTTAATGGAAAGTTCTTTTGAAATATATTTTTCCAAGAGATGTCTCTCAAACATAGTTTCTTCGATAAATGCTTTTCAAATATACTTTTCCAAAGAAGATGTCCTTCAAACATAGTTTTCTTCAACATAAACGCTTTTCAATATACTTTTCCAAAGTAATGTCCTTCAAACATAGTTTTATTCAAGATAAATATTTTTCAAGTATACTTTTCCAAAGAAATGTCCTTCAACATAGTTTTATTCAAGATAAATGCTTTTCAATTGGAGTTTCCAAATAATTATCTTTCAAACATAGTTTCTTTGATAAAAATCTACCAGGATCCCGTCCCGTAGTTTCGAATTTATCACACAATACAAAGGATCTCCCGAAATACGTTCGTAGTCCCAAAACAATATGCAGTGCTGGGGATCTCCCGGAATACGTCCGTAGTCCCAAAGTAAATATGCAGTATAGGGGGATCTCACGGAATACATCTGTAGTCCCAATTTAAATATGCAGTATGAGGGAATATCCCGGAATGCGTCTGTAGTCCCAATTTAAATATGCAGTACAGGGGGATCTCCCAGAATACGTCCGTAGTCCCAATTTAAATATGCAGTACAGGGGGATCTCCCAGAATACGTCCGTAGTCCCAATTTAAATATGCAGTATAGGGGGTTCTCCTGAAATACGTCCGTAGTCCCAATTCAAATATGCAGTACTAGGGGATCCCCCGGAATACGTCTGTAGTCCCAATTTAAATATGCAGTGCAACAAACAAAGACAACAATTATAGCACGGCAGAAAACTCGTACATCACCACATCAAATACAAAGCAACCATGACAATAATACAAGGTACGACGAATAAATCAATACAAGAACTTCGATTCACAAAGAAACAGTAGAACATCTTTCACAATGAATAAACACGGTAAAGAACTCTAAGTGTAAAGAGAACAGCGGACCAAGGAAAAATAAGACAAAACAACAAATCCACAAAAAATTCAAGTCAACAATAAGAAGCCAACACAAGTTAAATAATTCCAAGTAGGGACAAGTCGACTAAGATATAAGTTATCTAAAGTTCTTATGAGGTTGAGCAATTATGAGAGATTTTTAACAATTCATTTAATTATAGGCAGTTTATGAAAATATAGCATGACGATATAAGAGGTAAAACCTTTGGTTAAGTCAAAATCAGGGTTAAGTCAGTGGTAAGGGTGAATCCTAAAGCAATTAGCTCTAATCAAAGCATGTAGGCGTGAAACCAGCAATTTAAAACTAGAGCGTATTAGAACAACTTCATACAAGGTGAATATAAGGACTTAAGAACCCTAAAAGGTCAAGCTTCTACAAATAAGTTCGAGCACACACTCGTCACCTCGCATACACGGACTACAATCAACATAGAAGACTCAAATCCTAAGGGGTAATTCCTCCACATAAGGTTAGGCAAGATACTTACCTCAAAGACGATAACCCCCAGCACTCTAAAATGGACTTCTCAGGTGAAAAAGCATCCGGGCGGCTCAAAACCAACTAGAACAACTTCAAAAACACACATAAAACTTATAAGGAACTATTCCGGACAATAAAGCTTCAATATTTATCAAATTCAAAAAATTTGTCCAAAAGTCGACCCCCGGGCCCGCACCTTGGAACCCGACAAATTTTACAAAATCCGAATACCCATTTCAATATGAGTTCAACCATACAAAAATTATCAAATTCGGATACTATTTCGTCCCTCAAATCATGATTTTTCATTTTAGAAATTTTCTTCAAAAACCAACATTTTCTTCAACCCAAAACACAAATTTAATGATAGATGAAGGTAAAATTATGGAATACATTAAATACTTAGTGAGGAACACTTACCCAAACGGGTTTCTTGAAAACCCCAAAATATCGCTCCCAAATCCGAAGTCCAAAACTCAAAACGAGAAGAAAAATGCCCAACCCTCGCTTAAATGAATCTGCCAGGACTTCCGGACCTGCGGTAAAAAAGGCGCATATGTGCAACTGCTTCTGCGGTCCACCTAATCGCACCTGCGACTTTTCACTTAAGAGCCACAACCACATCAGCGTCTCAAGAACCGAACTTGCGGTCCGCACGTGCGGCCATCTCTCCGCATCTGCGGAGACTGCCCAGACCAGCATTCCTCACACCTGTGTTTCTCCACCGCACCTGCGACCATCGCACCTGCACCAAGGTCCGCAGGTGCGATTACACCATAACAACTCAGCCTTCCCATCACCATGGAATTCATCCGCGACTCGTCTGAAACACACTCGGGACCCTCGGGACCCCGTCCAAGCATACCAACAAGTGCCATACTCTAACACGAACCCGCTCGAGGTCTCAAATCACATCAAAACACGACGAAGCTATGAATCGCACCATGAATCGAGCTTATGAACTTCCAATTCTTTAAACTTCCAAACTCGTGCCGAAACCTATCAATTCAACCCGGAATGACGCCAAATTTTGCAGACAAGTCCCAATTTACATAACGGAGCTGTTCCAACTCTCGGATCGCATTCCGACCCCGATATCCCAAAAAGTCAACTGTGGTCAAACCACTCCAATTTTCAAACTTCAAATGTTCAAACTTTCGCTGAATTGCCTCAAATTACTCCACGGACCTCCAAGTTCAAATCCGGATGCACGCCTAAGCTCAAAATCACCATACGAAGCTGCTGACATTATCCAAAACTTATTCCGCAGCCGTTTACATAAAAAGTCAAATTCCGGCCAAATTCCATTGCTTAAGCTTCCAAAACAAAAATTCTTCTTCCAATTCGACTCTGAATCATCCGGTAACTGAATCTAACCATGCACGCAGGTCGATATACACAATGTAAAACTGTTCAAGACCTTATGCGACCGAACGGAGCTTAAATTCTTAAAACGACCGGTCAAGTTGTTATACTATGTCAAAGTAAATTCAAATTGCGGCTATTATTCTTTAATGTAGTATCTTCTTTTTCTCCCAGCTTAGTGATTGAAATCTAATCTAAAAGGTTAAATATATATAGCCATCAACGAATTAAAGTAGTTCTAACCCTACCAAAAGTTAGAAAAATGTAGTTCAAAATTGTATCAAAAGCTTGAAATCCTTCAAGTTATTTTTCATAAGGACAATATCAATTGCTTACTTCTTTCAAGCCTTATTTGCTTTTCAACATCTGTATCTTAAAGTATAAGCGAGTCGTTGTTCCAGGTACCGTAATTGCAACAAAATTCTCCAAACCCTATTGGTAGTATGGATTAAACACCAATATAAAAGAAGAAAATAGTGTTAGAAAATTATGAACCAAAATTAAAGAAGAATTGTTATCTAAATAAATCAACCTCAAAAAATTAAATTCTGGAATCATTATTTTTATGAAATATTACTAACCTATTGCGTCAAACTATCAATCTGCAACATATGCACATTTACAGCACTAATTCATAGCTTACGGGTATGTATTGTAGTTCATGTGGTTATTAGAGTTCAATAGATTCCAAATTACGAGAGAATTAAAGACAACGCCTTCTAAACCTAAAAGGAACGAAGAGAATTCTTCCAGTGAATTTAAAGTTTAGTAGGTTTCGAATTATGAGAAGAGAAGGTCTCCTAAAGCTAAAAGAATAGAAACAAGTACTAAATATTAGGAATATTATTAAATACATATTTCTAAATATTAGAGAAATAATTAAATTACTATTTTGTCTAATGTAAACTCAAGTTTTGAAGGGTATAAAAGGCGAACAACATTTCGATAAGGCCTTCGTGCTTTTAATATACTAGTCTTAGTATACGCGCTTTGCGCGTGTACCCTATTTCAGTGAATGTATAATTTAAAAAAATAATGTGACTATTATTAAATAAAATATTTGAGTTATTGAACAAAAATTAAAAAAATATTAGCTCTTAATAATAAATGTTGATCCAATTTAGCCAGTTCACCAAATAAAGAAATCCTGTCCAATAAAAGTCTGTTATGCCATACTCTGATATATGAGAACTTTGGGAGTATATTATCAAAATTATTATTATTATTATTTTGCTACCTAATACTGAAAATAAGCAACAAATTTAATACTATAATATAATTAATTTTGCTCAACTTTTTAATTTATGCCACTGCTGGTGCTCTTCTTATGGAAACAAATTTGTTTAACTTAATAGTTTGATCAGCTTGAAAAATAACTTTACTAACATGAGATTTTGATAAAGAATTAAATTAGACTCTTTTGCTAATTAACTAATTCAAACAGTTGATTTTTTATTCTTAACATTAAAAGAATAATTTATTTATTTATTTGCATTGGGGATTTTTAATTTTATAATTATAGAGAAAATATAGATAATTTTTTATATTCTTATGTAATATTTAAAAAATACATTTAATAATTAAAATATTTATTAAGTATAAATATCTCACTATCCCTTAAAATTCTAAGTTATAACCTATAAAGAGAATGAATGCCTAAACATAGGGAATAGCGGTAAGAAAATAGAAGGAAAAGAAAACATATTCCTATTTCCTAGTTCTTCTAGACTATATTTATTTTGAAATTCTAATTATTAAACTTTCTACTAATTTTAAAAAGAAAGATTTTATTACCAAAATTTTAGTTATGAGTCTTATATATTTCAAATAAGGAAAGATTTAATAAATAATATTTTATTTGATTTGAAAGTTCTACATATTAGAAAATATTTAAATTACTATTTTGTCCAGTGTGAACTCTATTTTAAAAGGTTAAAAAAGGCGATCGACATTTCGCTAAGAGACTTCGTGCTTTTAATATAGTACCAATTTTTAGTGTATGTGCGTTGCAACTTGCACGTGTCTATCGTGTTAATCATTAAAAAAAATATACGAAAAGAACAAATTTATTCTGCATGTACCCCGTACAATCTTATAACCGATCTCTATTTCAGTAATCTTCGTATGTCATCAGCCATACACTCCCATTTAATCCCCTTTTTTAGTCTTATATTTCTTCTCACCTCAAAGATTTTCATTTAACTCTAACTTATACACCATATGAGAAAGTAGAAACACTCTAAAAGGACTCATTCCACCTAATCCCTTTCTAAATAATTATATTTATGGACTACATAAGTATGTGTGTATATATATATATATATATATATATATATATATCAAAATAAAATATAACATTTCTAAATTTAACATGACAATAGAAAAGTTTAAAAAAAAAAAAGGAAAATATTGATTCTACGTTTTTGTTTGACAAATTTACCGAAAAATTTCCTATAACAAAAGTAGTTAAGAGTTTCCTTTCAATGTATTGTCCTTTTCTATTTATGTATAGGAAATATTAGAATTTAAAATAATTTGATTCCTTCTTGCAATTTAAATTTTCTTGTAATTAACTTAAGATTTTAGGAATTGAAGACTTTTTAGTTCCTTCTCTAAAATGTACTTTTCTCATTTATTTATGGTAGGTATTTTAGGAATGTATTTTTTACTTTTCTAAATCAAGGTCCAAAATAAGAAAGTGATTAAATGAGTATTTCTAAATATTAGGAAAGTAAATTAAATAATTAGTACTATATATAGGAAGATAAATTAATGATTATTTTGTCCAATGTGAACACTATTTTAAAGGGGTAAAAAAGACGAACGATATTTCGCTAATGGCCTCCATACTTTTAATATAATATTAGCCTTAGGGTACACGCTTTGCGCGTGTACCTTATATCGATAATATAACACTTTTAAAAATTAAATAAATACTATTAAATTTTCTATATCCTATGTGCAATTATTATGTCTTGTCTGATAGTTTTTTAAAATATGATGTGGAGTTAAAAAGTATAATAATTATGAATATCGGGGTAAATTATACCTAATAATAGTATTTACCAGGATTTGTATTTGTATTTGTATTTGTATATAACATAATTTTTCACAAAAACAAATTCTCTATATTTTCTTTTTTATTGTTATTAAGATAATTAATATACATAAAATTAATTAGTTTTGATTTTATGATCAGTTATAAATATATAATTGAGAATAAAAAAATCATAGGAGTGCCAAGTGATATTATACAAGATATTAATATTGAAAGTTATATAATTCAAAAAATGATTTAATGTATAAAATTTAGTTGATTAAAACTTTTAGTCTCTCGGTATAATTTTTTTTTAAATTACATAATAAATACATTAAGATATGTTTAAGTTATAGTAAACGTTAGTATCAAACATGTAAGCCTTTGAAATTGATAAATATCAATAGCAAGCTTAGATTGTTAAGTAAAACAGATAAATACGATATAAGAGCCAAAGAATTTAAAGTAAAATAAAGTAAAAACAAGAGAGATATTCAAAACCATCTGAGCAAATATCTATATATATATATATATATATACTATATTAAAAGCCTTAACGAAATGTCATTCGTCTTTTTTACCCTTCGTATTGTATTTTAAGTTGGATATAATTTTAATTATAATCACTAATAAAATTTTATTTTTGGAGAAAAAACAAAGACTGCCGTCTATTTAGGTGCCATATATTTAGGTTTAGGAGCCTTTAACTTTAAATTGTGGACTATTTAGCTGATGTGTCTTTAGGTTTAGTAGTCTTTAGCTTTTTTTTCTTTATATTTTTGGGAAAAGGATCAAAATTGCCCCTCTAGTATGTGAAAAGGATCACTTATGCCTTCCATTATACTTTCAGTCCACTATTATTCCTCACGTTACAAAATATTTTACCACTCCTTCCACCTTTTCTTCCGCCAATTACCTCCCCCTTCACCCACCTATGTACAAACGCCATCATCAAAAGGTTTCCTTTTTCTCTATTTTTGTTAGTCTTTTATGTTTTTTCAGTCAATTTATTGGTTACCCTTTTTAACCCACTGCAATTTATGATCTGTAGTACAGTAATTCATTAGAGATTCTTTTTTATTAATCTTTATAAATAATAATTATAAAAAATAAAAATAAAAACTTTTTTTGGTTAAGTTTTGTTTTCTTAGAAGGTAACGGTTATTCGATGACAATGGCTTTTGAGTTTTGATTGATGTGGTTCCTTGGTGAGAAGGTGGATAATTGAAGTGAATGGTGCTCCCCGAATGCTGTATGCTAATGAAACTATCAGCTTCAAGTTGATTTCCCTGAACATTATCCTATATATGGAAGCTCCAGGTGTATTCACTTTTTACCCCTTTTTTATATGCTAAACCTAACCTCACCCCAAATCCCAGCTACCCAGACCAAAAAGTTAATTTCAACTAAATTCCCACGGTTTAACACCAAATTGGACGACCCCACATCGATAAAAAAACTTAGACCTTGATATATTGACCTCAACATTTTCTTGCATAAACTAGTTGTAATTGTGAGTGAATTGAAGTGCCTGTAATTCTAGGACAAAGAGAAAGATCAAGATTGGTAACTCGAGGGTAATGGCTCAATCATAATATGCATGTAACATTGAACTTAAGAAAGCTATGGATGTACGTATTGTTTTACTCGTGAAATTAGGTGACCAAATGTGAGAACCAAGTTTTAAAGAAAGAGGTGATGATGGCGGTTGTATATGGGTGGGTGAAGGGGGAGGTAATTGGTGGAAAAAAAGGTGGAGGGAGTGGTAAAATGGGGTTGGGCGGTGAGGTGGCATGTCATGTTGCGCCCACCTCAGCATAATATCAGGCCACATAGGCTGATATTAGCCATGGTCGAAGTCCCTAACGAAGGAAGGGTATTTTTGCACCGATTTTACGACGTGAGGAGTAATAGTGGACCGAAAGTATAACGGAGGGCATAAGTGATCCTTTTCACATAATAGAGGGGTAATTTTGACCCTTTCCCCAAATTAGGATTAGGCTTCTTTACTGTGTGCCTTTTCCTTATGTTGATGATTCTTTAGGTTTTTCTTTGTTTAAGATTCTTTACGTGTGTTTTTTCTTTGTGTAGGTATTCATAAGTTTCGGGTTAATGATGCAAATCGCATAAGCTGTAAACAGGTTAGTAATATTTTATTAAAGAATAATGATTGAATGAGATCTTTTTCCGTAATTGCGGACGCTTGATAGGTGATTCCTGTTTAACTAAAGTTTAATGGATTTTCAACATTATATTATTCGTTTATGTTGATGTTTAGTTTATCTTAATTAATCAACAGGGTTTTGAGAATTTACTGCAATGGTGAAAGCTGCAATAATAACTTGCCAAAAAAAGCATATAAGGATAGGACGGAGCAAACAATTGATATTGTCCTATGAAAGATTTCAAATTATTGGTATGACCCTGAACTTCAAGCTTTTGGTAGGATTTTAAACTACTTTTAGCCATTAGTGGCTATATATAATTTTGGAATTAGGTTTTATTTACTATCATTGGTAGCGAGACAATTTTTGTATATTCACTAGACAAGAGACAAAAGAAACATTAATAGCAGACTAAAGAAAAAATAATAAACTTGATAATCTTGAGATTGTAGGCATAATTATTGAATCACAATTTCTATAAGTTCATTACATATTTTAATTCTTTGGTGATTTTTCAATCAGTTGTTGTAAGCAAAATTTAAGTGGTGAAAATTCAGTTCTTAGACAGTTAGACTATGTTACTGCAACTTAATAGATGTTTATTATGATTTCATTCATTATCTCCTAGCAACACAATAGTGAATTTAGTATTTTTGTTATAACTTGATATATGTTACAAGCGTGACTAACATGCTCTTGTTCTCTTCTTGAGGTACATCATTCATCTCTATCTGGTGTACATGGGGTGCATACTTATCGGCTTCTGATAGAGCCTTGACACTTGTCGGATGTCAGTATTGAGCGAGCGTAATTTATCTTATTTTATTTTTCAAACTTTTTCTTTTTTATGTATGTGATTCCTTTTTTTTACATGTTTAATTTAATATTAAGAGATAGAACTTATAATGTTTGTACTATTCAGAGATGATATAATTGAATTATTTAATCATCAATTACATGCTGATTCTGAACTCATATTTAGAAGTAAAAAATTTCTGTTATTTTAATAAACTCATATTTAGAATGAGTATAATTCTTAAATCATATTGAGAACTCAAACAATTTACATTTTTTCTTATTTGAAAATTAGAATAAACTCACAAAAAACTCGAAAATAGGTATGCTAGCTAAAAAAGTATGTGTAAAGTTTCTAAGATTCAAAATATTAGTTGACTTATGATGCGATGCTAGAATTCATAGTTTAGCATGTTATATGCCTTACATTTTATGCGCATTAATGATAAAAATACACTTTTTATGTGCTTAATGGAGTTATTTTATGTGTAGGTGAATTGGAGATGGAAGCCGAGCTAAATGGATGCAAAAAACGTCGAAAATACGCTCAAAAGGCGAAGAGGAGTGCACCAGGCTATATCCAGGCCTTAGAGCCAAAACGCCAGGCCTGGCCTGGCTTTATCAAGGCCTTAGAGCCAAAACGCCAGGCCTGGCCTGGCCTTATCCAGGCCTTAGAGCCAAAACGCCTGGTCTCCTGGTTCTGGTCAATTTCGAGTTTTGACGAGTTTAAGTGTTNTTAACGGTATTATCAAGTGTAGCTGTAATTGTACATATTATTAGGTTTCAAGTTTGATATTTTTGTAGTATTTGATTTTTATTTTCTTTATTTTATTTTTATTTATTAAAACATGGCATCATGGAATTATGAGAGTTTGGATGTTGATAATTCTACTTTTGATCCTCATTATGCATATTATGGAGGAAACCACCCAGAGCAAAATTATCAAAATATTCCCGAGAGCGAGTTATGTGCACCAACTCAATCTTATGTGTGGAATGTGTGTGATATGTGTGGTGGTCAAGATGGTCACTTTCATGGTTGTGCTTATATTTCTTATCTTCCCCCAACCCCTTACTTTGATGTTTCTTCTTTTTCCTGTGAAGTTAATAGAAACAAAGAACTCAGTGATGATTACTGGAAAAGGCTAGAGGATATGATGAA
>ML426891.1:1582-45865 GCA_005239525.1 Nicotiana knightiana | reverse complement strand
CATCTCTGCCTGCTTCCATGCCTTCCGTTAGGGAAGTAGGGTATTCCAGCAGAGAGATGCGGCAGATGGTAATAGAGGTTCCAGCTGAGGGGAATCTTTTCAAGAAAATGGGTGAGCCCGAAGTGTGGCTCAAGCCTTTGATAGGTCCCTCTGAGAAAGCCAAGCTAGCCAGCCACGGTGCTCTTACATGGGCCAATGAGGTCGTGCATACTTCTTTGAAGGTATGATGCAAGTTATCCTCTTTCATTTTCGTATATGAAATGTACCATATCTGACTGGTTTATTTCTTGTAGATTAAGCTTATAGGCATGGAGCTTATGAAGAGGATTTCAAACACGGACCAGGAGACAAAAGAGTTGCAAGCCGATGCTGATAATTGGAAAGCACAGTATGATAGCCTAAGGATTGACATGGATGTTTTAGAAGAGGATAAGAGTACCTTGAAGCGGCAGATGAGACTCATGGAAGCAGAACTGGCAATAGAGAAGGCTTCTTCCAGTCAGGCTGATAAAGATAAAAGTGTTCTGAAGTCTTCATTCGCTGAGCAGTTGTCCCGTGCCTCAGAGGAGATTAGAGACTTGAAAAACTTGTTGGGGCAGAAGGAGGAATACTCAGGCGAGCTCGTGCAATCACTCACTCGTACTCAAGAGGACCTTCGTAAGGCTTTAGACAAAGCTCAAACTCTAGAGGAGTCGATTGTACCGTTAAGGGCCGCCCATGAAGCTACGGAAGCGGAGAAGGACGGATTGAGAGCTGAGCTTCAAGTATGGGCAAAGGATTATGAAGATCTTGAAGAGGTGGCTGTTGTCGATGTGAGCTGGGCGTACATGAATTCTCGCCTTGCCACATTGATGGAAATGAGTCAAGAGGGTTTCGACCTTAGTGCTGAAATAACTAAAACTAAGGAAGCCAGGGAGAAGCTCAACAAGGTCATAACCTTTCTTCACCTGATGGTGAGACTCCAGCCGCTCATGCCTCTTCATCCCTAGTTGCTCCCGCTCCTTCTTCTAGTGAAGTCAACCCCTCTCTTTGAAGAAGTTTAGTTGGTTCATCGCCCCCTTTTTTTTTCTTTGTCCCAATTGGTGGTTACCCCCAGACCCAGGTTAAGTTGTTGAAAATTACCTCATTCCTGTCCTGGTCTATTATTGAATGAAATAGTTGGATGAAAATTGCATTTTCTTTGTTCATTACTTCCGTCACTGCTGCGAGGTTAGCTAATGCATCTGCTTCTGCATTTTCCTCTCTAGGTATTTTCATTACCTTCCATGTTTTGAATTGTCTAACGAGCTCTCGTGCTTTTTCAAGATATTATTGCATTCTAGTCTCTCGAGCGATGCAAGTCCCCTGTATCTTATTTAGTACCAGTTGGGAGTCACTGTTGATCACAATTTTATCGATTGAGAGCTCCCGTGCGAGTTCAAGCCCTGCAATAACAGCTCTGTACTCTGCTTCATTGTTAGTTATAGGATAACACTTGATAGCTTGCCGTGTCTTTTCACCCGTGGGTGATATTAAGACAATGCCTAAGCCGGCACCTTTTATATCTGAAGAACCATCGGTGAACAAGGTCCACAGGCCTGGATTAGCACCGTTAAAGAGTTGTAACTCTTTTTCTACTTCAGGTACAATACTATTACTAAAGTTAGCAACAAAATCAGCTAGTATTTGAGACTTAATTGCAGTCCTAGGCTGATAGATTATTTCATGCTCACTTAATTCTATGGCCCACTTGGCTAATCTTCCTGACAATTCATGTTTATGCAGAATATTTCTTAAAGGATATTAAGTCACAACGGTGATTGTGTGGCATTGAAAAGATGGTCANTTTCTTCTCTTACCAACACTGCACTCACAGCAATTTCTGAGACAGCCAGGTAGATGTACAATCTCTCCCCTTCTTTTGGCTTTGAAAGCAGTGGTGACTTTGATAGATAAATCTTAAGATTCTTGAGGGCTTGCTGACATTCTTCAGTCTATTCGAACTGATTCTGCTTTTTGAGAATTGAGAAGAATTTAAAATTTTTTTCAGAAGATTTAGAAATAAACCTACCCAAAGCTGCTATTCTTCCTGTTAGCCTTTGAACTTCCTTTTTATTTGTTAAAATATCAGGTATTTCCTCTATAGCTTTAATTTGAGTAGGATTTACTTCTATTCCTCTGTTCGATACAAGGAAATCCAAAAATTTACCTGATTGCACTCCAAAAGCGCATTTCTCTGGATTTAGCATCATATTATACATGTATCAAAAGCAGTAGAGAGATGCTAGAAATGGTCTTGTGCTTGTGTTGATTTTACCAACATATCATCAATATAGATTTCCATTATTTTTCCAAGATATTCTTGGAACATTTTAGTCACTAACCTTTGATAGGTGGCCCCAGCGTTTTTCAAGCCAAAAGGCATAACTTTATAACAGTAAGTCCCCATGTTTGTAATGAAGGAAGTTTTTTCCTCATCTGAGGGATTCATTTTAATCTGATTATAACCAGAATATGCATCTAAGAAGCTCAATAATTCATTACCTGTTGTGGCATCAATAATTTGATCTACATGTGGCAATAGGAATAAAACTTTGGGGCATTCTTTATTTAAGTCAGTATCATCTTCGCATACTCTCCACTTGCCATTCTTTTTAGGTACTACCACGGTGTTTGCTAGCCAGTTAGGGTACGTTACCTCTCGTATCGAACCAATTGTCAAGAGTTTTTGTACCTCTTCGTCGATCACTTGGTTCCTGAATGGTCCTTGCTTTCTTTTCTTCTCTTCGAGCGGGGCCCAGCCTAGTGCCTATATACACTTTCTGCTTAGGATTTTGTTCAGATAATGGAACAGCTTCGAGCTCCTCTGTAGTTGTTTTGATGTGCTCATCTTCCTCCGGTTCATGAATGACGTCCGGTATGGAATCTGCATCTGTGTGGTATAGTACACCTTCGGTGGTAACTTGATTCTTCTTCTCGTAAGTATTTTATTTCATACATGTTTCAGCAATAATACCTTCTGTACCTATTTGGGTAGTAATTTCTTCCATGCCTGTTTGGGTGGCGTTACCTGCTTGGAAGATTCCCTTATCTTGTAATTCTTCAACCTCTATTTTCTTGTTGTAGTGTACCACAGAGTTTATATTTCTTGCGGTCTGCTGATCGCCTTTGATTTGTTGAATCCCCCATTCAGAGGGGAATTTAATTACCTGATGCAACGTGGAGGGTATCGCTTTCATGTCGTGGATCCATGGCCTTCCCACGATCACGTTATAAGCCATGTCAGTATCGATGACTTGGAACCTGGTACTTTTGATCACCCCCTCAGCATAAGTGCTAAGCTCAATTTCTCCTTTTGTTATAACCGTAGAGTTATCAAACCCTGATATGGCTCGTGCTTTTGGGATTACTTGATTCCCCAGTAGCATTTCTTCCACGACTCTCAGCAAAATGATATTGACTGAGCTTCCTGGATCAATCAATACTCTTTTTACGTTAGTGTCATGAATAAGTAAAGATATTACCAGAGTATCGTTGTGCGGAAGCATTAATCCGCCGATATATGCATCATCGAAGGTTATATTGTCTTCTTCCATATTTTCAAGAGCCCGTTTTCCATGTGTAATTGTGAACTTTGTTGTTGTTTTGCAGATCACTCCGTTTACTTCTTCACCTCCGTGTATCATGTTGACGATTCGTTTTGGAGAAGGAGGCTTTGGGGGCTCCTGCCTGTTACTCATATATGCATGTTTACCTTTATCACTAAACAATTCTATTAAATAGCCCTGTTTCAATAAATTTTCTACTTCACCTTGTAAAAATTTACAATCCGCAGTTTTGTGCCCATGATCATTGTGGAATTCACACCAGTGATCTGGGTTCCTTCTACTTGGATTTTACTGCATCTCTTTGGGCCACTTAACCTTGTCTCCCATGTTCCTCAATATTGAGACAAGTTCAGTAGTACTTACATTAAAGGTATGATCCCCAATTTGAGTACTACCTCTAGGTCGTTCATCTCGATCTTTTCTGGATCTAGACGAGGATGAGACTACGTCTCTTCCTTGTGGTCTATAGTCCTACCTAGTATTTTCGAACCTGGGTCGAATATCGCGTCCCGAGGGTCCTAAGTAAGGATCGTACCTATTTTTACCTGATCTTCTATCTGATTCAGGACGTCTGGATCTGGAATGATCTTCATCTCTCGAAAGAGCAATGATATCTTCTTCTATTCTGAGTTCAGTACTATACCTGTTATATACATCGTTCCATGTTGTAGCGGAGAATTCTCTTAGACTTTCCTTAAGTCATCTCATGGATTCTGAGCTTTTATCATTTAGGTTGCTTGCAAATGCCATTGCTGCCCAATTATCAGGTACCCTGAGTAACTGCATTCTTTCTCGTTGAAACCTGTCTACAAAATCACGGAGTTGTTCTGTGTCTCCTTTTTTTATTTTGAATATGTCTTCCATTCCCTTCTCAACTTTTTGTGCACCAAAGTATGCTTTTATAAATGATTCTGCAAGCTCAGCAAAAGAGTCAATAGAATTTTCAGGGAGAAGAGAATACCAGGTTAGGGCCCCTTTGGTAAGTTTTTGCCCAAATTTTTTGACAAGGACTGATTCAATCTCTTATTTTGTTAAGTCGTTGCCTTTTAACCCAGTAGTGAAAGAAATCACATGGTCACATGGGTCAGTTGTTCCATCATATTTGGGAACGTCAGGCATTTTAAACTTCTTGGGTATAGGCAAGGGTGCCGCACTTGGCTTCCAAGGTTGTTGAGAATACCTATCAACATCAATGCCTTTGATGATAGGTGGTACTCCAGGAATTTGTTCGATGCGATCGTTCTGCTCCTTCATCTGTTTCTGCATGGTTAGCAGTAAATTTTGTAATTCTGAGTTATTAGATATACCTGGTCTCGTTTCGAGAGATTCATTAGGAGTATCTCCTCTTCCTGAGTTTTCCAACCTAGATTGAGGATTTTTCATGGTGATGGTGTTATTGGGGGGTGGCATCGGCGGTGTAGGTAACGCTGCCGGTAATCCTCTTGCAAATTCTTGCAAAGCTTGGCTCACATACTCTGCAATCATTTGCTTTAAACGATCTTGTTCCACAGTTTGATCATTATCACTATTGATGTTATTGGATCTTTCTGGGGATTGTTCCCTTGAACCACGTGGGGTTCCTGAAGGCGATGGAAATGGGGTTGCACTTCTTTGCTGGTTGTTGTCGTTGGAGTTTGACATAGTTCAGAGGATATCACTTGAAAAGCAAACAAAGATTATCAAATTCCCGGTAACGGAACCAATTTGTTTAATCAAAGAACTAGACCCTTTGACTAAAGCTATTTTTAAGATGAACACGGGTTACTGATAATTAAGAAAATAGAGAAAAATGAATAACAGACAATATTGCAGAAATATAGAAAAGCGAAGTCAATTATATTCGAGAATCAGATGCCTTTACAAGTTGTCTTCCCCTCCCTTATATAGGAGATTCCTATAACGTACAACTCTTGCTATTGTTTCTCATTAATGACTAATTATGATATTAATGAGGCGTTATAAAGGATAACGGTAATTGGGGTACGGTTACATAACGTTCGAGTAATCAATTGTGGGTCTTTGAATCTGCCCGTAGCTTTGTCTAGATTCATTCTGACCGTGCATCTCCCCTGTTTTGATTAGGTTGAGTTTCCCGTGGCTGATAAGCTCGAGGGTTTACTGAATCGTGCCTCTTTGTTCCGTACCTCTTCAAAGAATCACATCCAGCTGTCGTGTTCTCCTGTGTCCACGTGACTGGTTGAGTTGTCAAAAGCTGGCTTACATGTGAAATTCTTTTTTACCAATACATGTATCTTGCTATAAATATAAGCATGATAATGTGATAGCGAGAATTTTTTCCTCTATGGAGATATTGAAAAGGCTATTCCAGGGCATTATATAAAGACATTATATACATACATACATATATATATACAAGAATGATATTTCAAGGTGCAACATATTCATTCAAATGATAATATGGCTGATTTGTTCGCCAAATCTTTACCGATGTCAACTTTCAAGAAGCTAGTGCACAAAATTGGAATGCGAAAGCAGTCAAAAGGCGTATTGTTAGATATGTGTACTCTTTTTCTTTCTCTAGAATTTTTTTCCCACTGTGCTTTATTTTACTTAAGGTTTTAATGAGGTACATTATCTGTTGAATAGACATTCAAGAGGGAGTGTTATAAATAGAATTTTATTTAAGGTGATGTCTATGTTTTAGAGAGATTTTAGTAATTTTACTTGGTGACTAAGTCACTCTTTCCCTATGAATAAAGGGCTCCCATTCCATTGTAATTCATCCCAAATCAATAAAAATTATCTCTCTTTACTTTTCTATACAATGCCTTTTTTCTTCTTTTATTGTTTGATAACACTCGTGAAGCTTTTAATCATTTTTGTCCCTCTTTTTCTTTGCATAGACAAAGAGGAAATAAAAGAAAAAACAAAAAATAAACAATATTACTCCACTTGTCATCTTTTAACCTTATTTAAGCCAAAAGGGATGCAAATTTCCCTTCTTTTTTTCCTATATCATCTCTCCAATCAAACCAACCACAGAAAAGAAAATCCATTCTTTTGCTTTCTTTAGTTTTGTTTGTGTATAATATTTTTATTTATATTTTCTCTTCATTTATCACTAGCCACTTAATTTGAAATAAAAAAGAAAAACAATAGATTCTTCTTCTTCATTAGTATGTTTTTTGTCGTTTCTCTTTCCCAATTCCAACTGAAAGTTTTGTCCACTTGGTATGAACAGCTCATAAAAAACCTTCCCTTTTGTCTTTGGTTCTTCTCTCTCTCTTGTTTGCTTATATAGTACGACTCTACTTGAAAGAAACACCCACAGAACTCTGTATAACTCATTTAAAGCTACTACTTATTTTTTCTGTTCAACCAAAGGGACCAAAACAAAAACAAAAAACATGGTGAATTTTCGTCTGGAAATTTTAATATTATGCTCTTTTCTTGTATTATTTTGTGGGTATTCAAAAAAGCTCCAAACTTTACCCTTTGATGAAGGGTACTCACAACTCTTTGGCCATGATAATCTTATGGTTCTTGAAGATGGAAAGTCAGTTCATATTTCTCTTGATGAAACAACAGGTTCATTTCTTCTTTTCGCTTTTATTTTGTATTTCAATATATGTATGTAATATCATTTGTGTGGTTTCACATTAAGAAAATACTAATTGTTTAATTGTTTGGGAATTAAATGGATGAATTACAGGAGCAGGATTTGTGTCTCAAGATCTTTACCTTCATGGCTACTTCAGTGCTTCTATTAAGTTACCAGCAGATTACACTGCTGGAGTGGTTGTTGCATTTTATGTAAGTAATAACTGATCGATTCTTTGTTTCTATATTTAATTCAAAATTAAGAAAAGGAAAATTCTTGATGTTTTTTGCATTAACATTTTATTTTATGGTGCATCCTCTAATTCTTGATAAAGAAATGAGAATAATGCAAGGTTGACGGTCAAGTGAAAATAGTCAGAATTATACTCTAATATAAATATAAAACATTATTTAGTTTAGGATTTCAATAGGTGAAAGGTTTATGTGCAATGAGGTCTTCTTTTATTTGCTCAAGTTTTGTTAGACAGAGTTATTCGGCGACAATACATTAGTAGAATATTAAGTTGGCTTGGACACCGCAATCATTAAAAAATAAATAAATAATATGGCAAGCATGCTCCTATGGATTCTTGATAATTCTGGTTTTTTTATTAAATTACATTTTACCTGAAGTTGGGTAAACATACCATCATATTACCAAAAAGGAAAAAGAGGAAGACAAGTATAGTGGAAGGTCTCCTAGATTAATCCCCTCTATTTCCTTCTTTTTATTCTTTTTATTTTTTAATAATTGTTTGTGGGGCTGGGAACTGCCCACCTTCCCCTCTCTTCTTTCTTTTGTCCTCCCTCCTTTCAATTTAAAAGAGTTAGTTTGACTCGATACGGAATTTTAAAAAAAAAAGAATACTTTTAAATTTATGGTCTTAAAAATTTTATGGGGTTATGATATTTTTGTGATTATAAAAACATGGATAAAATGAATTTGAAGTTGAATTATTTCTCAATTTAAAAATATGTCAATTATTTTGAAACAAACTAAAAAGAAGTACCTCGTCTAATTTAAAACGGAGGGAGTACCTTTTTACCTTTCACACTGATTTCACCACCTTTCAGAAACAGTAAATTTCAGAATCTGATTATATGATGAATCAAAATTCTCATTTTGGATTTTAAAAAGCATCAGTTAGGGGATATTTGGTTTGAATACGGCTTATGCCGGGATAAATTATACTAATATAAGTTATGCTTGAGATTAGTTATACTGAGATTGTTTTTTATCCATTGTTTGGTATGTTGTATTAAATATGACAATTGCATAATTTGTAAGAAGAATGTACAAGTTATATCGGTGCTAATTACCCCATCCTCTATAAGGTATAAGTTATCCCGGTGTTAAATTTTGATCCTGGATAACTTATACCTGGTTTGCTAATCAAACAAAGTATTAAAGTGGTATTAAATTTTTATACCAGCACTATACCTTCTTATACCTCATACCATAAGTAATTGGATTGTGGTGTTACATATAGTAGTATCCTGCAACTTTCATTTTATTTTTTTTTAAATATTTAAATGATGACAGATGTCTAACGGCGACATGTTTGAGAAGAACCATGACGAAATTGACTTTGAGTTCTTGGGAAATATAAGAGCAAAAAACTGGAGGATTCAAACTAATATATATGGGAATGGTAGCACAAATGTTGGCAGAGAAGAAAGATATGGACTCTGGTTTGATCCCTCCGAAGATTTTCATCAATATACCATCCTCTGGACTCACAGCCACATCATGTAAGTACCTAATTCCACCTGAAAGTACAGATAACGGGATCAGTTTGCACGCACCTTGATTAATCCACGAACAAACTAAAGCCATGTTCCTAATTCAGTTCTATCCCTTCTCTTTTTCTGTGGTACTAAAGCCAGTGGATTTTCCTTTTAGTTTTGTTTAATTTAACTCTAACCTTATACTACATCTTATTACAGTGATTAATACCCTCCTCTTATATAACCCTTCCACTCAAACATAACAAACACACACCACCTTAATCTATATAACACTTTTGATCTAAGTTGCCCGGACTCCTGGATTTTGGTGCCGTCCCCGTCCCAGTACGAGACGGGGACGGGTTGCGTCTCCGATTCGGTCAACTGACTTCGACACTTTGACCGGAGTCCATCGACAAAATTTGGGAGGAAACTTGAGATTTTTATTTTTCAAAATAAAAAATAAAACAGATTTTGGACAATAAAATAATAATGTCCATCTTGGAGAATGAAAGATTGAATTCTACAATATTTTAAGTTTTTCACAAAATATCTCTCAAATTTTATAATATTTTTATAGCTCTATTTTTTATTAGCCGAATGCCCGCACCCGTATCCATATCCAGATCCGCACTCTCGAATCTTAAAATTTGGATTTGCCAAACCAATACTCGGATTCATCCCCGTATCGGTTGCCCCTACCGAGTTCAAGCAACTTAGCTTTTGATTGATTCTGTTTTTGTTTTTTTTTTCCAGCTTAAGGACCAATTAGAGGAAAAATCAGAACATGAACTAGTATACAACAACAACATATTCAGTATTATCATGGTGTGTGGTCCGGGAAGAACTTGAACTAGTGTGTAACTTGAAAAGTTATCCTTATCCATATAACCAATTATGGAGGGCCTCTTTCAACCAATTTTTTATTGGCTTTAGGGTTTTGGAGAGGGATTTGTGTGTGTGTATGGTGGGGGGGGGGGGGGGGGAGAGAAGGGCAGTCTTGCTTTTTGGCACTGCAGTTTTTCCCTTCCTTTAAGCAAGACTTTTTAAATTATCTCTTACTTCTGCCTTTGGTCCACTGTTTCAGAATGCAGGGAATCTGTCTTTTCTTCCTTTTTTTGGGGTACGGGGTAGGCAGTAGCGGAGCTAGGGGGCTGAAAGGGGTTAATCCCCTTCGGCGGGAAATTACACTCTCTCTACATATATATATAGAGAGATATATGTGTGGAATCCCCTAGGCTTCTCCACATGTTTAATTTTTTTGATCTCGTTAGTGAAACTCCTGGCTCCATGGTAGGTACATAACTCAGTATAAAATTTGAGCAACATTTCCTGAATTTGTTCTTGGCTTGAGTATTTAACTCTTAGAGGTCCCCTTTGCTTTTCACTCTTATGGTATGAAACTAGCAGTATTTGTACACTGACATGTATTAGTGGAGGCACTGATTATTATTTTGTTTGATTTATGTGTTTTATGCATTGTTGTTGCAGCTTTTATGTAGATAATATCCCCATAAGAGAGATCAAGAGGACAAAAGCAATGGGTGGGGACTTCCCTTCTAAGCCAATGTCTTTGTATGCTACAATATGGGATGGTTCTAGTTGGGCTACCAATGGGGGAAAATACAAAGTCAATTACAAATATGCCCCTTACGTCGCCAAGTTTTCCGACTTTATCCTTCATGGATGTGCAGTTGATCCAATTGAATTGTCACCAAAATGTGACACAACCCCTAATTCTGCATCCATTCCAACTAGTATATCCCCTGATCAAAGAAGAAAAATGGAGAGCTTCCGAAAGAAGTACTTGCAATATTCATACTGCTATGACCGGACTCGATACAATGTACCTCTTTCTGAATGTGCTATTGATCCCAAGGAAGCTGACCGTCTCCGAGGCTTTGACCCCGTGACTTTTGGTGGTGTCCAGCGCCATCACAGCAAACGACACCACCAGAGGCAATCGAGGAGGGAAGACACGTCTTCTGAATAGAAAGAAGGGTATTAATTAGTCTCTACATTGAGATGTTGATATTTGTCTCCAGTTTGATTGAAATTATGGTTATTTTTCCCTGTGAATAGATAACACAAAAGAGAGGAGAGCTAGTTGGGATTACTACTATAAAAATGTGTCATGATCATGGTAGGGTATGTATATATTTCATACCTTTAGTGTCCCAGCATGTTCTTATTTGATGTTTAGTCTTTGAACATTTATTATAAATTCAATTTGGTGATGATTTTTTCTGTACTTTATGTTGACACTTTGAATAAATACATAGTACTGCTAGCTTACATATTTAAAACACTGTTGTATTTGGCAGAGGGGGCAGGTGTGAAGGGGTCTTCAATTATCAAATGAGTAAATGTTAAGGTTTCATTATGTAGTTAATAAGTAGTATTTGAATTGTGTTTTAATGAATTAATGGTAAAATACATTTCTTGACTTGTATTTTAAGAATGGAGGAAATATACAACCATCACAATGAAGCAATTGCAAGTAATTTTTGTTAGAGATACAGAGAGAATGGTGTGAAGTCAAGAAACTCTTTTAAGTTCAAAGATTCTTTGAAATTTCAAAGTGTGACTTTCCATCTCTAAAGTTTTTTAGTCCATGTTTTACTTTCCGTTTCTTCGTTCAGAAGCCAAAAGCTGGGAACTTGGATCTTCCTTTGGCTTTGCTTAGTCTACAATCACTGGAACAATCAACACAAGGATCGGCTCCTTGTCGTGCTATTCCCATCTCTCCTTGTTTCAGAGTCTATTCCTGTTATGGCTCAGATTGTGCAAGAGCTTCCTGATGAAACAGTTGAATCAATAAAGGAACACTTGAGAAGCCTAATTGCAATTTTTTTTAATATCCGTGGTGTCCGGGCCAACTTGCGTGTACCTCGGCTAATTCCACGAGATATCTACCACCTCCCGCGATGGCCACCAAGGTTTGGACAGATGGGAAGAAATCACCTAGCGTTGGGATTTGAACCTAAAACCTTATGGTTCTCACCTTTTTCACTTGACCTGGAAAAGAAAGATTGTTAGTCAGCCTTCAGAACAGGCCTTAATGTCTGATTTTACCATTGTGACTCTCTCAAAGTGTAATAAGACTCAACTGGAAATCTTTGTTGCCATCAAAAACCACCTTCAAGCCATTGAATTGATGGAAATTTTTTCACTTGAAAGGTGTCGTCTGTGTCGAGATATATACTGCAAGATGGTGGTACTTGTGGATGATTGTGACTTTAAAATCTGTTGGCGAAACAAGGGATTCTGCAGTGCATGCATGTGTCAAGTATGTTTGAACTGTGATTACGCCAAAAATACTTGCAGTTGGGTAGGCTGCTCACATTGGGATCATGCTGTTCAGAGAAATCATATAAAGTCAGGTCCAAGTATCAACAGGTCATCTGGAACAACTGAGATGCAATTTCTCTGACTTTAATTTGTTGTGCAGGGTCACACTAATGAACTGTTTGGGTTTGCTAGAAATGTATACATGTGACTGTTGCAAATAGAAATGGATAGAGAAGCTGCTGTTTAGTAGTAGTAACTCATTTTATTAGTAGACATTTCACTTTCTAGTACAGAAAATAGACCATATATATCTGCTACAAATAGTATATATCATCATCATCACACAGGGACACTAACCCCTGCTGGGATCGATGGAGACTAGCTAGCAAAAAGCAAACTACATAGAAAAATGACCTACAAAAACTATATAGCAAAAATATATAGTAGTACTAGTAGTAAATTGATGGATGGGATCACATCAGCTGCAGGTATATGCATCCTCACCAATTGACTGAGGCATTCCATCTTGTAAACAATCAATTGGAGGTATCGTTAACGTCTGTTGAATTCCATACGCGTTCCAACAGAAAGGATCATCGACAAGCTCGCCTTCATGTGGAAGAAGCTCAACTTCAGACATTGTAATATTAGTACAGGCAATGGTGTCACTGCAGGCAAAATGAATAGGAGCACTTCTAACATCATAAGTTCCTTTAATGTTCCTGTACGAAATGTCTCTAACACTAACTGCAGATGTTTCGTTTTGACAGCCTTTTGTCATGCAGTAATATTGGTCTATGATTATGCAGTTGCGCACATTTTCCATTTGAATTGTGTCGAATGATAATCCTCTTACTGATCCTGACCCTCCTTGCCATGTTTTTATTCTTACTCCGTTGTCTGAATCTCGTATTATGGCGTTCCGGACTGTTATGTTTGAGACACATGCCTCGCTATGATGCACCCCTAGGCTCCCAATGCTGCACAAAAATATACGCCATTATTCGCGCCAGTCCACCACCACCCTCTGTCGGACAATTATATACTCCATTGCTTATAGGTTTCATATTACTTTTTAAACTTATGTATATCAAGTCTCAAAAATATAAGATAGCCGGTCGAAGTTACTATTTACTTTTTCTAGCCATTATACAATGATCATACATAATTATACACATGAATTATATATTTACTATACATTTACGGACTATTCTAAGTTTAAGCGCTAGTACAAGCAGCTATTTAAGTATAATCTATGCATAAGGGTTAGAACAAGTAAATTATGAATTCGACCGGCTATTTTGTGCAAAGATTCCTTATATATTAAAATATAAATACTCCATGACGAATGAAAATGGAAGGAGCATGTATTTTGCGAATCTTATTAATTAAAAATCATTTTTTCTTTCTAAAATTAGAAGTAAATATGAATAATTATTTTTTAGAGACTAACAAATCCAAATAGTTTGGTGGAGAAAAAGAGAGGTTTCATATATTCTAGTCTTGTGATCCATCCCAACGACAAATCTTGTCCTTATTAGAAAAATAAGATTCAGCTTTCTGTTATTTAATTCATAATAAATTGAGGGTAAGGACAGTAGGTCAAGTTTCCACGAAAAGTTAGAAACAGAAAAAGTACCTGATCCCGTGACTGGGCCCACATGCTACGGCTTCAATATCAACGTTTGAACTACCAGGTCCAATTGATATACAATCATCGCCTGATAATACCAGATTTTTCATTTTAGAATACAATCGCCCACCGAGACCGAATCAGAATTTAAAATTTATATAAGTCGTCTTAGTTATTGAATTCGTAATTAAATATTTATGTATATTTAATGTATATCTAATACGAATACAATACTTAAGCAAAAGTGATTCGGTCTAGCTGAACTCGCACCTTATAGACAAGCGTATCACCGACTTGACGGTGTAAGATAAACCGAACCGATGTTTATACTAAATACTAATAACATGATATTTATATGCAGAAGATATGTAATTTTATTATTAACTTGATATGAACGTCGAGAGCGCGAGTAAATATATACAAAGAAAAAGCTAATAGAGAGAAAAAGAGTTATGGTTAATTATGTACCATTGGCTATAACGGAGTTGTAGATTCCAACAGACTTGGTGTTCTCAATGTGAATTCCATCAGTATTTGGGCTAAGTTTAGGGGAAGAAATTGACAATTGGTCAATTAGTACTCCTTCGCACCCATCAAACTTCATGTGGAACATTGGACTGTTTTGTATTCTTAAACCTCTCACCACCAAATTGGAGCTCATGAAAAACCTTATCATCTGCCAAAAATTACATTATGAAAATTACAACAATAATCTCAGTGAGGTCTTTTTCCACAAGTCTACGTATATCTTACCTTGAGAAGGAATCGATGCTATTTTCAGTAGACCGTCAACTCAAAAAAAGATTAAAAAACGAAGCAGTAGCAACAAACAGTAACACCAGCAATGCAATAAAAATATCGAAGCGAAAGAAACAACAAATAGTAATAAAATTTTAATTAATATTAATAACTAAACATAGGGATACATATAATCTTAAATCGCAATTAATATTACAAACCAAACCAAAGAAGTATTTTCTGAGAAAAGAGAGGAAGTGAAGCTAACTTACAGCAGGGCTATCACATGGTCCAGGTAAAGTTGAGCCATTAGGTCCCTGTAAAATGACAAATGGAATTGTATTGATTACCATACAAAACATTCACGAGAATCATCTAACTCTATGCTTGTTAATATATTAAGTTTTGTGCACTTTTTATTAAAAAAAATATTCACAGTCAGGCCGGGTTAAAAGATAATTGCACGTAACTATGATAAACAATATTGATTGTTAATCTCTGATAATTAAGTAATAAGTAACTTGTCATAACAGTCAAATTACACTAATATTTTAAAAAAATTCATTACACTATCGGTGCATATAATTTAAATCTTATTTTTAAAACATATGAAAAATGACATAAATTGAAATAATCCAATTAGAAAGAGAGACAGAGAGAAAGACACTAATATTATCACGGACACTTTTCTCTTCTTTCTTCTTCTTCTTCTTTTTTTTTTTTTTTAAAACTAAAAATGAACCAAAAAAAAGAGTAAAAAAGACTTACCCTGTGAGGTTTGCAAGGTAATTCCCACCATTTTTCACCGTTACCTTCAATAGTACCAGTGCCAGTAAAAGTCATATTATCAAGTCGGTAAAACACAAGCCATTGTTTGTTACTATCTTCTTTTGGCCAACAATCTGGCCCATCTGGTGGCATTAGGATCCCATTTACCTATTTATAACGTGCAAATAAGAACACAATTAATTACTTATTGTATACACCTTCATTTTCTCAAATTGAGTTTTGCATTTGACTTTAAATTCCATATTTTCGAGGGAAATTGAAAAATGTTAATTTTTCAAAAGTCTAAATATCCTCCCAGACCCTACTTATGAGATTAAACTGGGTTTGTTGATGTTGTTGTAAATATACAAATTTCAAGAATAATTGAATACTAGGAAATATATACATTCAAAATGGAATACTATAATCAATAGACTTTGAAATATATGTGTCAGTTAAATAAACAAGATTAGCTTCTTTTTTTGTTAGAAAGAAAATGCAGTTTAGCTATGACCCTTAACAAAATTAAAAAAAATACAAACAATATAGAACAAAATATCTACTTAAAATAAATTAAGTAGTTCGATTGGATCTCCTAATAATTTTTTTCATATATATATATATAAAGATTATAAATCTTCTTAAACTAACTTTTAAGTCTTAGGTTTAAAATAATTGAATCCCCTTACTTAATTAAGTAGAGAAATATTTTTAAAATACTATTTAATAAGAAAGGAAAAAGAAAAAGAAGACATGTGATGTATGTTCTTACTTGAAATGCAAGTCCAGGTTTACAAGGGCCAGAGAAAATGGTAGAAGTGATCATAAAAACATAGTCAGCAGGAGCCAAAACCACAGCTGATTCAACTTGACATGCTTCTTTCCAAGCAGCTCTGAATGCATCAGTGTCATCCGTTGAGCCATCTCCTATGGCTCCATACTCTGTCACGTCGAAAACGCAACCAGAATCTGAATTAGTCGAGCCAGTAGGACCTCCGTAACTCGGGTCCGACGGAACAACACTACTACCAGGAGAAAAAGCTGGTGGTTGTTCATCATCAACAGGACTAGGAACATAACTAATACTTTTGCTCTTTGGTTTCTTGGAAAGATGATGTCTTCCTTCTACATTATTGATTAAATGACTAAAGAATAACAACATGATAGTAACCCATAATAAGCGAAGTATCTCCATTGAAGGTGGGATTGAGAAAATATTAATGGAACCAAAAACAAAAACAAAACAAAAAAACTTTATAGCACTATAGTGTTAATTTTGTGTGTGAGTGTGTGTTTTCATGTGGCAAGACACAAGAATCATATGAAGTTGAGGCTGCAAACTTATACCGAAAAAGGGGTTCGTAAAAAGTTAAAAGTTGAAAACACGTGGCAAGTTTTGGTTGATCAATCAGTCGTTGTCTGCAAGAATGCTCTCTTTCACGGGAGAACATAAAATAAATTGGGATTTTGAGATTGAGAATTTTTTACAACAATTGTGAAGACATGCCAAGTCATAGACTCTTGGTTGTTTGACATGTGGACTAGTGGGTCCCACTTCTACCGCTATATTTTTGCCACATTTTCCTCTCTCTTTTGTTTCCTGCCCACTCTCCTGAGTTAAAAAAGCTAACTTACATATTGTGCGGGTTAAAATCGGTTCACATTAAATATTCAAATGATGTAATACGTGAAAGTGGGAACACACGAAAAATGAAGCGAGTGAAAACTAAGACCGAAAATAACATCTTCAATTGGCATCGGGTAGACCCCAAAGGGAACATTATCCACGAGAGCAAATAAATATTTGTCACCAGATGACGTTCAATAAAAAATATTCCTCAGTATTAAATGCATATCCGTTACAGAGAATTTTGACATTCATGACATGCCGTTACACATTCATCAATGATCCTCATTATTGTCATTTAAGAGGGACTTGATTCTATGACCGTGTTCCCTAGATATAGCTATAAATAGTGACTTCAACAACCATTGTAATATACGTAAATTCTGACAAACTTATGTTACACATTATTCCAAGATAAATAATACTTTATTTTCCATTCTTATTGCTGCCTTCGGAAGCCTTGCTTTCGGAACCAAGTTGTCTGTTATTTTATCTCGATTTCAACGCTAAGTCTTGCATTTTATTTAATCTATATCATTTTAAGATTAAATTGATTTGCTTGTTTATAAATCACGCTAAAAATTCAACAACACCATTTTACGGGTAAATGCGCCTACTTAAAAATACAGCATCTACAATAGTTAAATAGATTTTGATAGTAGAAGAAATAGAGATTCAAAGCTGAGATTAAAAAAAAAAAAAAATTAATAATAATAATAATAATAATAATAAAGAGTTGCATGGTTTCTGAATGCAAGAGGATATGGTGCGCAACAGCGTGGTTGGGGAGTGGAGTTGAAAGAAATACGTAGGAAATTTAGAAGTGTTTATTTGGGTGCGGCAGAGGGGGTTGGCCCAATAACAGACTTAGAGACGGAGGCAGAGTCAAATTTTGAAATTTTTGAATTCTGAAGTTATCAGAAAATTCATAATTTATTTTAGTTGTTGCGATATATATATATATATATATATATATAATTTTATATATATTTATATATATATATATATATATACATATATATATATATATATATATATGTATGTATGTATGTGCATACATAATAAAAATTTTAATATTAATAAAAATACAAGAGGATATGGTGCGCAGCAGCGTGGTTGGGGAGTGGAGTTGAAAGAAATACGTAGGAAATTTAGAAGTGTTTATTTGGGTGCGGCAGAGGGGGTTGGCCCAATAACAGACTTAGAGACGGAGGCAGAGTCAAATTTTGAAATTTTTGAATTCTGAAATTATCAAAAAATTCATAATTTATTTTAGTTGTTGGGATATATATATATATACATATATATATATATATATATATATATATATGTATGTATGTATGTATATGTATGTATGTATGTATGTATGTGCATACATAATAAAATTTTTAATATTAATAAAAATACAATATTCTCATCACTGAGGCCATACAAATTAAACATTCTAGAAGCTTCTTGAGACCGACGTCTGGGTACAACAATTGAGAATCAAATGGTGAAAAAGGGTAAACATAAACGATAGAGATTGTTTACCCCAAGACTGGTGAATTGTCATGATAGCTTAAAGTAGGAAAAGTGAAAACAAGACCAGATATAATTTGATCATTATAAACAAATTCAAAATTTTATAGATAGAGTCAATCATTAATTTCCAACTTGTCTACTTTGATGGAAGAGATATAGGAACGAAGTCCGCGTATAAACTTAAAAAATGATTGAACCACAAACTGCTTAGGAAAAAATCAAGCCACTATCTCTTGATTGATTTGTTTTTTCTATCTTTACAATTTATGACTTTATTCCATAAGTTCACTAGCAATATATCATTATAACACTAGCTATAGCAGTAATTAGTATAATAAATCGGGGTCGGATAAATTCAATAATATATATTTACTGATATTTCCGCTTTCCTTCTCCTTTTTAAGCAAAATTTATTGATTCCGACTACCTTGGCTCGTGATTGAAAATGTGATGGCAGAAATCTTGAAAAGGAAAACAAGAAAAGGAAGCCATAGATTAATAAATTGGTGAACGTGGTTTTGGACGTGTTACAGTAAAGAAAGCAAAGCAAAAAAAAGAGGTCTCGTGAATCTATATTGTCTTGTAGTAACTTGTGGCCACGGAAGTTGGAAGCATATAATAGGTGAACGACAAGAGAATTAACCAATTCACGGGTGCATATTTGAACTAATTTAGAATCATTCGTTACACACAACCGACACACTTAGAATTTTATCAATGTTTCAAGAGATTATTTTAAGATTAGATTCCGATCAGATACACTAAACAAACAATTAATTGTGTTTACCAGCTGATTATTAATGAACTTAAATTCCGTTACTAAAAAGCTTGTGATTTCAATCTATAAGTACAATTTCTAAAAGATATGCGATCATATTAACGCATCAAATTCTAAAACTCCGAAATTAATCGTGCTTAGCCGAGAATAGTACTAAGACGAGTGACTCTATGAGAAGTTTTCGTGTTGTATCTCTTTTTTCGGGCTGATCTAAAGGAAAGTGGGTTGGTAAATAACACATAATTTCATTGGTTACTTGCTTAACTAGATATAGAGATAAATTACCCATAATTTCAATAGTAATTTGCTTAACTAGATATAGAAATTTCCTTTGAACTTTGGGTCAAAATGAACCTATTTCTTTTCCGTGAAGCATTACAGGAATTTGTATAAGTTAAATAACAAAAGATTACACAATGTTGGGGTGCGAAGCATCATTTCATCGTCGCAGAAGAGTTAGAATAAGCACAAAGTAATGTAAGCATGGGAAGACACAACTAACGTCCTGTGACTCTTCAAGATGCATTATTAAACTCAGAACCTTATATTCTAATGTATAATTTTAGCCGCTGACAAAATATATATTATGCAATTAGTTTCGATCAATCAACCAATTTTATATTTTTCACTATATTCTTTGGCATAAACATCGGATATGCGTAGGACTTTTCCCTTCTGATACCCGGAGATCGGAGAATGAAGATGCTCTAAACCATATAGTATAATCCATTATTTGCATCATATGGCCTTTTATGAGGACACTATTAAAATTCTATCTCCATTAGCTCAGTGGGACAAATTTCAACTTTAAAATTAATCAGATGAAACTTTCTTTTTTACGAACAAACTCAGCCGACTTAGTTAATGGAGTTACATTTTAAACAGAGGAACTAAAAAAAAGGCTATTTGTGAAAATGCCCCTTGAGGCTGGAGTCGTAGCTCTAGAGAGTGAGAGTAGGCTGGAACTACTGGGTCAATATGCATAGAATTTAGGGAAAATCTCACTTTATACTCATTAAGCCCAAATTATTTACTCTTTGTTGGCCCAAGTGAAGGTTTGTATTGAAGATTGACAAAGGAAGCTCAGACATGAACCATGTCCATCCCTTGTGTGCATAGACACGGGCAAATTCGAGCATGTGATATGCACGTGAAAGAGATAAGCTTAACTTTGTATAATTGATATCTCTTGATCGAAAAGGTTGCATAATTGATAAGGAGAAGGACTCCTTACTCAAAGAGAATACTATCCAAGATAAGGAAGGAGTTAGAAGTTGAGATCAAATAGAACTCTTTCACTAAGGAAGAGTAGCACTACAGCTCTAGTTATTTCGTCATCTACTAACTCTATATATTGCAGGATGTTCTCATTCTACAGGAATGCACAAACGCAGAAGTTAAACGTGAGTTGAGAGCAAAATAGCAAGGCATTTTACAAGCAATTCGTCTGTGATTCAAGTGTGCCAACCTGAAGCTACATGAACCAGATAGAAGAACCAGTTCCAAGTGTTTGTCTTTTATTCTAGTTCAATTGTATTAGGTGTTTTCATATTGCACCTTTCAGCTTTATCTAGAAGTAATTGTATTAGGTACTATGAGTATTCAAGTTAAAGTTAACTTGAAGTTGTCGCAATAGTTAGAGGTTGTTTGCTACGACGGGATTAGAGTTAGTCTTAGGTTTACAAAAGTATTTTTATAAATGCAGTTTTTGCTCAGCAATTTAGTGGAGAGTTTGGGAAAATCCTATTGAGAAGTAGGTCATGATTTTTTCACCTTTTGAGCGAGGTGTTTTTCACGTAAAATACTTGTGTTCTTTACTTTTCACATTTACTATTTCAGCAATAGTAGGTTAAGGAACACTTAGAAGAACCATGTCCTTCCATAATTAGTTTAGGCAAAAAATTGGACATCACACAAATCACCCTCCCCCCCCTTCTTGTGTGGTATTGAAGTTAAAACATCAATTGTTATCAGAGCGGGTTATCCTTGAAGAGGCTAACACCTTAGGAGAAGATCAAGATGAGTGCACCACCTAAAAATCGGGAAGGGCAATCAAATACTAGGCCACCACTCTTCTATGGCAAGTACTACTCCTGGTGAAAAAACAGAATGAGAGACCACATCATAGAGAGGACTATGAGCTATGGGACATTGTCACTGATGGTCCCCTGGCTACCATGAAGAAACAGGAAGAAGGAACAGGTTCAAACCAAGAATAACAAAGGATCAACAAAGGCTATGGTTGCTGCTTGAGGAGAAAGCTCAGGTGAAAGCTTAGACGATGAAGATGCAGATGAACAAGCACTTATGGCCATTGGAGAATCTGATGAAGAATCTGAAGTAAGTGTAATTCATATCAAAGACAAGATTAAATGTTTGTCTAAATAAAGGCTATTTGAGGTCCTCCGATGCACTTTCATGGCTATAGGAACATCATAGTAGCAGTAGAAGAGGACTTGCCTTTGGGAATTTTCCACCTAAATGGGATCCCAAAAGCAAGTACCTTACACTTCCTGAGAACAAGATTTGTACTCAGTGTGGTAAAACAGGTCACTATAAAAGTGAATTCAATGCAAAAGAAAAGGCAAGCCAAAAGAACAAAGAATTTGTTCAAGGGAAGAATAGGCTACCAAGCCCGGCTAAAACGAATTTGATACATCCTTTTGCCTATAGAAAGGGACCCAAACTAGTTTGGGTTCCTAAGACTAACTCCTGATTTCCTTTTGCAGGTCCAAGTGAAGGGGAGCAGCCAAATATGGTACATGGATAGTGGTTGCTCAAAGCACATGACAGGAAGCAAGAACCAGTTCCTTTCACTTGAGGACCTCAAAGGAGGTAATATCTCCTTTGAAAATGGGAAGAAAGGTGAGATCATTGGGGTTGGTAATGTAGGTAAGACTGATTCTCACTCTATTGAGAATTTCTACTTGATATATAGCCTAAAATACAGTCTAATTAGCGTATCACAACTGTGTGATAGAGGTAACTTGGTAGCATTCACCTCTATCAAATGTTTTGTGATTAATCTTACCACTGACAAGATTGTTTTGCAGGGAAAAATAGTGATATATATATATATATATTGTAGATTTGTCCACACTTTCAAAAAATGAACTCACTTGCTTAAGTGTGTTGGACAATGTTCTCCTCCTTTGGCACAAGAGACTTGGACATGCAAGTTTGAGTCAACTCAATAAATTAGTCTCTAAGGACCTGGTGATAGGGTTGCCTAACATCAAGTTCAAGGAAGACAAAGGTTGTGAGGCTTGTGCAAGAGGGAAGCAGGTAAGATCCTCTTTTAAATGCAAGAAAGTGGTAAACACTACCAGGACGATGGAACTGATCCATATGGATCTGTGGTCCAATGAGAACATTAAGCATGGATGGTAAAAGATATGTGATGGTGTTTGTTGATGATCACTCTAGGCTTACTTGGACATTATTTTTAACATCTAAAGATGAGGAATTTAATATGTTCACTTCTTTTGTTAGAAAAACTCAGAAACAACTAGGTAATCAACTGCATCAATTAGGTCTGATCATGGCACTGAATTTGAAAATGCTAAATTTACTGAATTTTGTGATGAGAATGGAATAGATCATAATTTTTATTCTCTTAGGGATCCACAACAAAATGGAGTAGTTGAAAGAAAGAATAGGACACTTGAAGATATTGGCTAGGACTATGCTTCTTTCTAGTAAACTGTCTCATAGCTTCTGGGCAGAAGTTGTAAATACTGCATGCTACATCATAAATAGGTTCATGACTAGACCACTAGTAGAGAAGAATCCCTATGAGTTACTTAAAGTGAGAAACCCAAATATATCCCATCTTAGGTCATTTGGATGCAAGTGCTTTGTGCACAACAATGGTAAAGATTCCCTAGGTAAGTTTGATCCCAGAAGTGATGAGGGAGTATCCTTGGGATATTTCTTCACATAGAAAATCTTATAAGGTTTATAACAAAAGAACTATGTGTGTTGAAAAAATTATTCATGTGGTTTTTGATGAAACTAACATTCTTTCTAAGAGACAGGAACATGATGATGAAACAATTGGGTCGGTAAGAAACTTAAACGAAACCTCAACCAAGACTGAAGTTGCACTGGAGGAAGAAACAGGTGATGGAATAGGTTCTGCCACCCAGAGCAACATGACAGGGGTAATAGAAATAAGAGAAAATGATGCTCAAACCTCAATGGAACCTATCCATGAACCTGTTCCACAACAACAAAATACTGAAGGAACATCAACGGGAAACCAGTTGGTTGTGAAATCTTACAAGTATCAAAGTTCTCATCCCATTGAGAACATAATCACTGATCCAACCTCTGGAATCAAAACCAGATCCTCATTAAATAATATTTGTGCTTTTGATGTTTTTTTATCTCTTTGGAGCAACTACTGATAAGTTAAATAAAGAATTTGCTAAACTAATGAGGAGTGAATTTGAAATGAGAATGATGGGTGAGCTTAATTTCTTTTTAGGCTTTCAAATTAAACAAAATTCAAATGGAACTATGATTCATCAACAGAAGTATGTAAAAGAGTTGCTTAAAAGGTTTAAAATGGAAGATTCCAAAGAGATTGACACTCCTATTGCAACAACTACAAAGTTGGATATAGATGAACCTGGTTCATCTGTTGATCAAAAGTTTTATAGGGGAATGATTGGCTCATTGTTGTATCTCACTGCTAGTAGACCTGACATTGTTTTCAGTTTAGGCCTTTGTGCAAAATTTCAGGCAAATCCAAAGGAGTCTCACTTGACTGTTGTCAAGATAATTTTGAGATATCCAAAAGGCACCATTGATCTTTGTCTATGGTATCCAAAAGGTAGTAATTTCAATCTAGAGGGATATGATGATGCTGATTATCCAGGTTTTTTTGTGGATAGAAAGAGCACCTCAGGTATGACACAGTTTCTTGGCTCATGTCTTGTGTCTTGGGCCACCAAAAAACAAAATTCAGTGGCCTTATATGGCTGAAGCTGAGTATGTTGTTGTTGCTTCATATTGTGCTCAATTGTTGTGGATCAAACGGTAATTAATGAACTTTGGAATTGATGTTGGTTGTATCTTCATCTTTTGTGATAACACTAGTGCAATTAGTATGACCAAGAACCCGATTCATCACAAGAAAACTAAGCACATAGATGTTATTATGTTAGGCATCACTTTTTTAGGGATAACTATGAAAATGGGTTGATCACTGTGGAATTTTGTGCTACTGACAAGCAAATAGCTGACATCTTCACAAAAGCCCTAAGTAGAGATCACTTTGAAAGGAACAGGTTAGAATTAGGGATGATTAAGATCACCTAAAAGAACTAGTTCAGAATTCACAAAAAAAATTGAAAAAAAAAATTTGTTTGGTTAGAAAATTTGAAAATTGTGTATATAATTAAATTAATTTTTGCTCAGTTTCATACTTTCAATAGTATACTCTTGTTCCATGTGTTAAAATGACTCATCAATCTCTAATTATATTTTTTCTATTTTGACAAATCTAGACTTACACAAGAGTACTCTCAGTGAAGAAGATGGTTCATCAAGATTACACGGTATGTTTCTACACTCTGCATAATTAGAATTAATAATATTTGGATCATGAGTAGAGTCCCACCAAATTCGAAAGTTCTTATGAACTTATCCATTACAAGTGAACCAGTTCTGTTCAAAAACTCCTAACAGAATTAAACTACCTAGATAATAGTGACAGACTCCAACGTCTTTTCAAAACTGAAATTCAGTTTGATTAGACTTCTAGAAGTTTGAAAAGCCTGTCGTTACCCATTAATTGTCTTTATTTAAATTGATCATCAGTATTTCTTTCTTCACTTCATTACTTTTTCAAGTTGTCAAACACTCTCCATCTTCTCTAATCTTCCAAACCCAATCTACTTCTCTTCTCTTACAGAACCAAGCACAGAAATGGCCAACACTCCTGAAAATCCATCATCACCACCACAAGAAACCACTTCTACACCCAATATCACTACTTCCAACACCCTAAATAAAAGAGTAAAAAATTATAGCTCGCAAGGTTGTTGTTGGTGGAGAGCAGATTCAAAAAATTAATGAACAACTGAAAGTAAGTAGGGAGGAAGAACCTCAGAAATCTGATGACTCCTTCAAATCTTCTACTGAGGGGGAAGAAATTTTTTCTTCCGAAACTGAGCAGGTATCTTGTGGTCCTAAAGTTAATCCTGAGACAATCTCTGAAATTGCTGCAAATTTAGAGAATAGGTTTTTGCTAGAAGGATCTATAGCAGGTGTTGAGATACAGAGTCTGGAGAAATTGGTGGTAAAAAAATGAAGAGGGAAAAGAAAAATAGAGCAAGGGAGTTAGGAGTGCTGTGAGGGGAAAGGGTAAAAGAGTGGTTAATTCTTCACCCACTACTGTGAGTTTAACCTAAGAGACAGATGCAATGGATGTTTGGGGAGAGAAATCTGGTAGAGTATAGGAAAGTGTACAGAAAACAGGGGAAAGTGGGTCTGGCGAAGCCACTAAAGGGCTGGTTCAACTTTGACAAAATGTAGATGAACCTAGTTCATCTGTAGAAGAAACCTTCGCATACCTATTGAAGAAAGCGACTGAGAGCTATAATCTAAAGAAGATTTGAACTTCCAAGGCTAAAACTTCTGGCACTGCTAGGGCTAACAAGAAAAGGAAGGTTTTCCCTTCTGTTACTGTTGAAATTCCTCCCACAAGAGGAAGAGCCACAAGAAACCAGCTAAAGAAGAATGGGGAAGATTTGCAAAAAGCCTTAGAAGAAAGCAAAAGAAAAGCGGTTGCTAAGGGGAAGGAAAAGATGGATAAGGCTGTTGATATTGATGAGATAAACCTGGTCCTTCGAGATGAAGAAGAGACTGAAAAAGTGGAGGCTCTGACTCCCAAATCCAAGAAAGCCAAGACTTACTCTAAGAAGTCTATTTCAGAGTCAAAGTCTGCTGAACCATCCATCCTGGTAAAAAGGACCAGGTCTGCTGTGAAATTGAAACAAGTAAAAATTATTGAGGAAAAAGAATGGAGTGGAGAGGAAGAACATGATTCAGACACTAAGAAATACAAGATGGCCAAGTTTGGAAAGAGGACAATTCTGAAGGGTAGACTCCTTATGGATTTGGAGGAGGAAGGAATGGTGCTGTTGTTGGAGAAATTAGAGTTGCAAGGATGGAAGGACTTGGTCCTTCAGATGGATGGCAAGTTGGCCAGGAATGAAATTGTTGAGTTTATGGCAAATGTTGAAGTGAATGATGGAAGGGTTACCAGTATGGAGAAGGAGTGCAAGTCTCTTTCGATGGGAAGAAGTTGGGAGTAATTTTGCGTGTACCTGCTGAGGGGTACAATGATTATACAAAGCTCAAGTGGCCAAGCCTAGAAAATCTTTCTACTGCTCTTGTCATTACCAGGAAATTCCGTGACAATGAGGAGCAAATTGAGACCAAGGCTGTGTACAAGAGTGAAATGAAGACACCCCACAAAGTGCTATTCGAATTTGTCAAAAAATGTGGAAAGGAGGCACATCGCAAACTTCATGGACTTGGTCCTCATGGAGTGTTTAGACAGTGGGAGGCAGATTAACTCCCTTGGATTTATAATCGAGCTTCTTGATAAGGTTTTAAATGGCACCAAGACTTATGTCATTCTGAAGGTTTCTTGGTGTCCACCAAACAGTAGATGACCAGGTCCTCTACTAGTTCCCACATAACTAAATGCTAGAAAGACGAGTAAAGAGACAAAGGATTTTTACGTGAAAAAATCCCACTCAAGGGGACAAAAACCATGACCTACACTTGTAGGATTTCAACTTTACTAACTTGTAATCTAAACTATTACAAGCCACTTTGTAATGACTTTCTTACAAAGACTTCAATACTCTAACTTGTAATAATTCTTACAAGTCACTTTGTCACAAACTAGTTACAAAGACTTTGACTCATGACTAGCTTTAGTCACACACAAGTTTGGAAGATGAAAGATTAAAAGTTTCCTAACTAGTTGCTTTTACAAAGCTTAGTAGGATACAATGAAAAACAAGATACAAGATTACAACTCAACTAAGGACATTAACATTATTTGATGACCACGTGTGAGTTCTTAGTGGAGTTGTCTTCTTGCTCTTGAAGCCCTTGAGTCTTTAATGCTTGAGAGCACTTAATGCTTGAATATTCTTAGTAATTGCTCAAGTGAGTATGTCGTTCTTCTTGCTTCAAGATATTACCAAACATTGTACATTCCAAGAAGGATGTCCAAAATCTTGGAGGTACACGGCTCAACCACTAGGAAGTGACTGTTGCACTGTTGCTACACTGTAGCGTGAACAGTAGCAGGCAGTCACCTTTTCTGTCACAACTTTTTACAACTGTCAAGTTGACCTGTACTTTATTCTGTGAGTCCGCTAAGGGATCAGGTCCCTTAGCTGGTCCGTCCTCATTCAGCACTGTATGATCCGAAATTCCTGGAGGCATAGATGACTTGTGATGCTGTGTATACATTAGGTCCTCAACCTGGTCCTTCACATAAAAGTTTTTTAAATCATGAAAACAGAATACAACTCATCAATTTCCCCCTTTTTAATAATGACAAACTTTTATAATTGGAAGGTAAATGTGATAGAGTAACACATGCATGACTAGGTTCCCAACAAGTTCCCCCTATCAATATGCTTCCCCTTAGGCTGTGCTTCCCCCTTAACCATTGCACAAACAGGTCAAATTTTCTAATTATTTCCTTAACTTCCTCTTTTTGGCATCATAAAAAGTCATAACTAGGCAAGAAAAGACAAGGAAGTCCATTAAAGTTAACTCATGCCCCTTATGTGCACACAATCATGGTAAAAGACAAAATAAAAGTCATTAAGGCGACAAATAGAACACAAAAGGACTGATTTCATTTATAGCAAAAATGTAAAGACATATTAGAAGTCTCTGGTCAAAAGAAGAAGAGGATCATTTGGATTTTTCAAAGTAGGAGCGGTCACGTGTTATCCAATCCCAGAAAAAACAAAAAGAAACAGCATTAATCACAACCAGCCACATAAAGAGGAATCCTAGGGAGCACTAGAGGAGGAGGGCATAGAGGTAGAGGCAGTGAGAGTGCGGAGGACCAGGTCCATGCGATCATTCGCTGAGGACTGTTCCTGAAGAAGCCTTTCCTTTAGATTCTCCACTTGAAGTTTCAATTATGCATTCTCCATGGTCAAGCGGGACACTTCTTCATTAGTGGAACTAGAAGAAACAGGTCCCCTATCAGACTGGCCTGACACTTCCAGAAGAACTATTTGAGCTTTCAGCCTCCTGATTGTGTCCTGGGCAGCATTCAATGCAGTGATCATCTGAGAGATTGTAGAATTACTGCCCCCTGCCTTCTCAATGCATTCACACTTCTCAAGTGTGATCTTGGTGAAGCTCTGTTTGCGGGTTCCAACCTGAGGATTACTGAGGGGTACTTGGAAGTACTTGAAGATCCTGGTAAGTAAGAATCCATAGGGAAGACCATGATTACCATCCTTGAGGGAGACAACTTTGGTCATGTGATTGATCATTAGAGCTTGTAGGTTGATAGGAGTGAAGTTGTCAAGTGCCTTCATCAGAATAGGGTCAGCCCTGGATGCAACAAATCGTCTCTCTGCCCGGGGGAGAAGAACTTTGTTTAACAACTCAAAGAGAAGTTGGTAGACAGGCAGCATAGCCTTCTTATGTACCCGGTCCCCTTGCTGAACAGACCCAGGTTTGACAATGACTTTCCGAAAGGTGTTGCTGCATGCATCCTTCTTTGGATCGACTGAAGACAAACCCTTTGATGGAACCCCTAGAATTTTTCCCAGGAGAGCATCATCGAACACGATATCCACACTTTCTACCAACACACACACATGGCACTCAGCAAGGGAGAATAAGGCACCATAGAACTCTCGTACAACATCCTCATAGCATTTGGCCCTACTAACATTCAAGAGATGGTCCCACTTTTGAAATTCAAGCATAGATATGAGTTGACTCATTCCTGGCATGTCAAGGATATCAGGGTCAATGGTACGCCCCAGCAGCACCGTTTGTAGCTTAACATTTTCCTTCCACGTAGCAGCCTGCACAGAACCAGGTTCCCTGGCTGGTTGTTCTTGTTTTTCTCGCTTACGTTTACCTGACACTTTGGCTGATATTTCCTTATAACTGGCAGATTTCTATCCACTAACCTCTCCAACATCTTTCTTCTTTACTTTCTCCTTAATCTTCAAGGGTGACGGCTTCACATTCTTCCTAGCCACAACCTTTTTCCTTTCTACTAAGGAACTAGGTTCCTCAGCAGGTTACTCTTCAACCTCTACAACTGGAATATTTTTGTCCACTGCAATATGACCATCCTTTACCAGACGCCTCCTCTTTGGCTTGTTACACTTCTTTATTTTCTCAAGACCCTGATCCACAACCTCTTTCTTTTGGAGTCTAGTAGAGGGGTGCTTCACAGAGGGAGCGGCAATGCTGACCCCATGATGTATTTTAAATCTTGCACTAAGCATCATATCATCTTCATCCACAGGAGCATAGAGAGGAGGAATAGACTCGAGAGGGGTAGTGTAGAATATTGGCTCATTTGGAGACTGAGAGGATGGTGAACCAGGTCCCTCACTAGTTTTGAGGGTGAAGTCTCATGCTGAGTAAACTCGAAAGGGACCATGGTGCCAGCATCCTTAGGAACAAACAGAGAGGCTCCTTGAGTCTCAGGAGGAGTGCAAGGATTTTCAGGAGGCTTTTTCGAGGAGAGGACAATGATGTTTTCTGTTGCCTCTTTGTCAGGGGATTCAATGGGGGTTTGAGAGGTGAGAGAGGAGGAGTCAATATACTGACTAGGATTCTTCTCTGAGGCTTCAGAGGTGGGAGAGGTATCAGGGATGAATGGCTCAGATAGTGGTATAGAGGTAGATGGAGGTGGAGTGGCGACTGTAGGGGTTAGGGTTTTTGGCGAGGATGGTGATGGTTCCGATTGAGGTGGAGAAGCTTCAGGAACTAAGGTTTCCTGAGCTGATTCTGGTACTAGGGGAGCAGAGAGGGTTTCTTGATGGCTTAGGAGCAGAGAGGTTTTCCTTGGATGGTGAGGAAACTTGGCCCTCATCAGGAGTGATGTTGAGGTCGGTAGTAGTGAAGAAGGGGATGATTTCATCTTGAGACGCCATTGTGAGTCACAGTGAGCAAGGAAGGAAAGAGAAGGAAGCTTTTGGGTTCAGAGAAGTGGTTGTGAGTGAAATGGTGAGAGGTGAGAAGTATGTAGAGAGAGGGAGAAGGGAAACTGGTCCAAGTGATGGTTTGAAGAGTTGGAGAACGTGTAAGGGAGTTGAAAGGTGGAAGGACAGAAGTGATTGATGTGTCTATGAAAAGGTGGAGAGATATAGAGAATAGTGGCAGAAAGTAATTAATGTAGTTACTTTTCGAGAGAGAGGGAGAGAAAACATACAACGACTAACCTGGCGTATATGAACCAGGTCCCATACATGTTTTATTTTCAAAAAGAGAAACCTCAGTCCTTCCATGGTCTACAGTTCCACTTCATTAAATTCTGTAATCACCATGTCTGTCTGCCTGCAATGGTATTGAAGTGAATTAGACTTTATTAGGAAAACACCTTAGCAGCTTAACCTGAGTAAGACATCCAAAGCCATCGGAGAACCAGGTTCCTAATTTGGTCTCAGCATGCCCAGAGACAGTCTTTTCTTCTCAAAGTGTTCTCTTCAAAGTGCTTTAGTGAATATGTCTTCAATTTGATCTTCAGTGCAGTAGAACCTCATGCTGATATGACCCTTTTCAACATTGTCTCTGAGAAAGTGATGTCTCACATCAATGTGCTTGGTTCTTTTGTGTTGAACAGGATTTTTTGCCATATTGAGTGCACTTGTGTTGTCACATAGGAGTGGGATGATGTCAATGAAAACTCCAAATCCTCCAATTATTTTTTGATCCATAGCAGTTGAGCACAGCAGGAGGCAGCTGCAACATATTCAGCTTCAGCTGTGGATAATGCCACCGAGTTATGTTTTCTTGTGCCCCATGAGATTAAGATGATCCAACAAAATGAGCCATCCCTGAAGTGCTTTTCCTCTCTACCAGATAACCTGCATAGTCAGCATCAGCATAACCAACAAGATTAAAATTGTCACCTGAAGGATAATAAAGGACCAGGTCCTGTGTGCCTTTGAGGTAGCGCAGGATCCTCTTAGATGCTTTAAGATGTGACTCCTTGGTATTGGATTGAAATCTTGCACATAGTCCTACACTGAAGACTATATCTGGTCTGCTAGCTGTGAGGTAGAGAAGTGATCCAATGATGCCTCTATACATGGTTCGATTCACAGGAGTGTCGGCATCATCCATGTCGTGTTTGGTAGCCACTGCAATGGGTGTGTCAATCACCTTAGAATCCTCCATGTCAAACCTTTTGAGCAGTTCCTTGATGTATTTCTGTTGGTGATACAAGTGCCCTTGATAGACTGTTTGACTTGGAGACCCAGAAAGAAGTTCAGGTCCCCCATCATGCTCATCTCGAACTCACTTCCCATGAGTGTTGCAAACTCCTTGCACAAGGAATCTGCAGTAGCTCCAAAGATAATATCATCGACATAGACCTAGACAATGAGAAGGTTCCTTCCTTGCTTCTTCAGGAAGAAAGTGTTGTCTATCTTTCCTCATGTGAACCCATTGTCTAGAAGGAACTTTGAAAACCGCTCATACCAAGCTATGGGAGCTTGCTTCAATCCATACAAGGCCTTGTCGAGTTTGAACACATGTTCTAGGTGGATATGATCTTCAAACCCAGGGGTTGCTTGACATACACTTCTTCCTTGAGATAACCATTCAAGAATGCACTTTTCACATCCATTTGAAACAAGGTGAATTCCATATGAGATGCAAAGGCTATAAGAATTCGAATGGCTTCCATACGAGCAACTGGAGCGAAGGTTTCATCATAATCAATCCCTTCTTCTTGATTGTAGCCTTGGACTACCAGCCTGGCTTTGTTCCTGGTTGTTTTCCCGTTTTCATCCAGCTTGTTCCTGAACACCCACCTGGTCCCTATGATGGTTCTATTTGAGGGACGAGGTACCAGATGCCACAACTTGTTTCTCTCAAATTGATGAAGTTCTTCTTGCATAGCCACGATCCATTCAGCATCCTTTAGGGCTTCCTTGATATTCTTGGGTTCAATTTAGGACAAGAAGGCTGAGAAGGCTAGGGAGTTTCTAGTTTTTGATCTGGTTTGGATTCCGGAATCAAGAGGGGTAATTATGTTATCAAGAGGGTGAGAGCTTATGCTTCCAGTTTGGAACTTGAAGCTGATTAGTGGAAGTGTTTGATATGTTAGTTGGGCTTCCCTGTGACTCCTGTTCTGCAACCTAAGGAGTGTTTTCCACTGCATCTCCAACTCTTTCCTCAGCTTCTATGGGGGAGATAGGAGTACCAGGTTCCTCCTGAGGTTCTGAGGAAGAGGTTGAGTTGCCTTCCACGTTCTCCTTTGTTTGGCTCATCATATCAGCCTTGCCATTAGACACATCAGATATTTCCCCTGGAACCAAGAGTAGTTCGTTGTCTTAATCATCACCATTGTTGTCCTTGTTTGAGAAGGGAGTTTCATTGAAGAGTACATTAACACTCTCCTCCACACATTGAGTCCTTTTGTTATACACTTTGTACGCCTTGCTTTGAAAGGAATAACCCAGAAAAATTCCTTCATCACTCTTGGCATCGAACTTTCCCAGTTGATCCTTCCCGTTATTTAGAACGTAACATTTTCATCCAAAAGCCCTTAGATGCGTCACCTTGGGCTTTCTTCCATTGAGCAGTTCATATGGGGTCTTGTTCAGGAAGGACCTGATCATACATATGTTCACCAAGTAACAGACAGTATTGATTGCCTCAGCCCAGAAGTTTTTTGCAATCACGCTGTGTATTAGCATTGTTCGAGCCATGTCCTCTTGAGTCTTGTTCTTTCGTTCCACAAAACCATTTTGCTGGGGAGTTCTTGGAGCTGAAAAATTGTGTATGATTCCATTTTCATTACAAAATTTATCAAATCTTGCATTATCAAACTCCGTTCCATGATCAGACCTGATGTATGCCACTTTCATGTTCATCTTCACTTGAATTTTCTTGACAAAAGGCCACAAATACCTAAAATGTTTCATCTTTCGAACGAAGGAACAATGTCCAAGTGAATCCAGAGTAGTCATCCACAATCACAAAGATGTATTTCTTCCACCCCTACTTGGAATTCTCATTGGTCCACATAGATCCATGTGGATGAGTTCAAGAGGTATGGATGTGCTAACATCTTTCTTTGGTTTAAAAGATGATTTCAGATGTTTCCTTCTTGCGCATGCATCACATACTTTGTGATCCTTGAACTTTGAATTGGGCAGACCACGAACCAGGTCCTTCTTTATCATCTTGTTCAACAGAGAGAAGTTGGCATGTCCTAGTCTTCTGTGCCAAAGCTCAGCATCATCTTCAACTGCCTTTAGGCAGTTCGCCTCACCTGCTTCCAGAGATTTGAAATCAGCAACGTAGATGTTTTTGTATCTCTTGGCTGTCAACACCACCTCTCCAGTTACTAAACTAGTAACTGTGCATGTTTTTGACAAGAATTCCACCTTGTTTCTTTTATCACAAATTTGTGAAACACTCAAGAGGATATATTTCAAGCCATCCACATAGTATACATTTTCAATTGAGTGTTCCAAAGATCTTCTAACTCTTCCTACGCCTAGGATGTAACCCTTCTTCCCATTTCCAAAGGACACATCCCCTCCTTGTATGGCCTTCAATGAGAGAAAATCCATGGTATTTCCAGTCATATGTTTTGAGCATCCACTGTCCATAATCCATTGTAGCCTGCTTTCCCTCACTGATCCCTGCACACACAAATTAATGGTCAGATTTAGGAACCCAAGCAAGTTTGGGTCCTTTGTAATTTGGAAATGGGTGAATGAGAGCTTTTCTAGTCCATGCAGGCAGGATTTTGTGTTTTTTGCTGGGACCTGGTCCTTGCTCAGGCTTTCTCCTGCCTGCAAACATTTCATTTTTCTGGACCGATTGGTCCCTGGCTGGACAGCTTTCCTTGTAGTGTCCATTGTTCCCACAATGGGTACAAAGCCAATTGTCAGGGACTGTGGTGTATTTGTTGTGTGGATTATAAGGAGTTTTTTCCTTTGAAAATCCAATTCCCTGCCTATTTCCACTATTGTTAAAGTACATGGTGGTGACAGCATTTGACGACCATGTCCAATTCAAGGCCTTCTTAAGATCAGATTTTACTCTACTCAGTTCAACATGTAGCTATTTGTTTTTCTCTAACTCACTACACAGATTAGCTTTTGCTTCATTCAAATCCTTCTCCAGCCTGACATATTTTTCACTAGCAGTTTCTTTTCCTTTTTCACCACTTGGTGGACCAGGTTCTAGTTCAAGTTTTTTTATAGTTTCCTCTAGACATGTGATTTTATTATGAAGATTGTTTCTTTCCTGCTCTACAACATTAATTTTCTAATTTAGCCTAGTGTTATCAAGAACTGAACTTTCAGCCTTTCTTTTTAACTCATCCCTCATTGCAGCACTATCTTCACTCTTTTCTTTTTCAAGATTGCCTACAGTGTCCTTTAGGTTCACGACTACCATCAGTAAGTCATCTCTAGCTTGTTATACCTCTCCTAGTTCAAAGGTCAATAGGTCCTTATCTTCAACTAAAGCATACTATGCATCAATAAGAACATTAGATAAGGACAGTACTTTTTTAGGAGAGTGGGATTTCCGATTTCTCTGAACATCCTTGAAGTCTACCTCTTCCGAGTCATCTTCTTTTTCTTTATCAGATAGAGCCATGAGAGAAAACAATGAGTCGTACTCCTTTGCCTTGTTTTCGACTGCCATCATGGAACTGTTTTTTGCTTCAGGTTCCTCGTCCGACTCACTGGATGAATCTCCCCAAGCAGCAAGAGCTTGTCTCACAACATTGTCAGCTGCACTTTTTCTACTGAATCTCTTTTTTGGAACCTGGTTCCTCTTTGCAACCTTGTCTGTGTTGTATTTGTAGATGTTCTGTTTCAAGAGAGGGCAGTCTTTTATGAAGTGTCCAGGTTTGCCACATTTATGACATAGATCATGATTCCTGGGCTTGCTTGAGTTGCGTCTTCTAGGTATCCCACCGTTCTTTCTCACTATTTTTTGGAATATCTTGGTAAGATAGGCCATGTCATGATCTTATTCACTTGACTCATGTTTTTCCGCCTGAAGAACCAGGTTTTTCTCCTTCTTCGGCTCTCTTCTTTCAATGTCCTTCTTCTTCTTCATCTCATATGTCCTCAGATTTCCTATAAACTCATCCATTGTTAAGGTCTGCAGATCTTTTGCTTCCGTGATAGCATTTACCTTACTTTCCTAAGAACTCGGCAGAACACTTAAGATCTTTCGCACAAGTTTGTTTCTGGGAACAACTTCACCTAGAGAATGAAATTCATTGATGATAGAGGTGAACCTGGTATGCATGTCTTGTATGGACTCATCTTCCCTCATCGTGAACAATTCATATTCTGTAGTGATCATGTCTATCTTGGACCGCTTTACTTGTGTTGTTCCTTCATGCGCCGTCTGCAGGGCATCCTAGATCTCCTTAGCTGACTGACAAGCAGAGATCCTATTGTATTCATCAGGTCCGATGCCATAAACGAGAATTTTCTTTGCGTGAAAATTCTTTTCCACGGCTTTTCGATCTGCCTCATCGTTCCTTTCTGGTTTTTGGTATTAGAGGACCTACTTCTCCAAGATTTTTTAATGGCACATGAGGGCCATCACGAATGATGTTGGGTGGAGCAGCCATTAGAGATCCTTTCTAGGTGTTAACCTTTCATAAAGAACCCGCTCTGATACCAATTGAAGGTTTCTTAGCGTCCACCAAACAGTAGAGTGACCAGGTCCTCTACTAGTTCCCACATAACTAAATTCTAGAAAGAAAAGTAAAGAGACAAAGGATTTTTACGTGGAAAAATCCCACTCAAGGGGACAAAAACCACGACCTACACTTGTAGGATTTCAACTTTACTAACTTGTAATCTAAACTATTACAAGCCACTTTGTAATGAATTTCTTACAAATACTTCAACACTCTAACTTGTAATACTTCTTACAAGCCACTTTGTCACAAACTAGTTACAAAGACTTTGACTCATGACTAGCTTTAGTCACACACAAGTTTGGAAGATGAAAAATTAAAAGGTTACTAACTAGTTGCTTCTACAAAGCTTAGTCGGATACAATGAAAAACAAGATACAAGATTACAACTCAACTAAGGACATTTACATTACTTGATGACCACGTGTGAGGTCTTAGTGGAGTTGTCTTCTTGCTCTTGAAGCCCTTGAGTCTTTAATGCTTGAGATCACTTAATGCTTGAATATTCTTAGTAATTGATCAATTGAGTATGTTGTTCTTCTTGCTTCAAGATATTACCAAACATTGCACATTCCAAGAAGGATGTCCAAAATCTTGGAGGTACACGGCTCAACCACTAAGAAGTGATTGTTGCACTATTGCTACACTGTAGCGTGAACAGTAGCAGGAAGTCACCTTTTCTGTCACAGCTTTTTACAACTATCAAGTTGACCTGTACTTTATTCTGTGAGTCCGCTAAGGGATCAGGTTCCTTAGCTAGTTCGTCCTCATTCAGCACTGTATGATTCGAAATTCCTGGAGGCATAGATGACTTGTGATGATGTGTATACATTAGGTCCTCAACCTGGTCCTTCACATAAATGTTTGTTAAATTATCAAAACAGAATACAACTCATCACATTTCCTATGGCTTCATTCTCACAATTGTGCTTGCACATTTCAAGGTACCTATGAAGAAGTGGGAGGTTGGTACAAGCAAGGATAATTTTGGGGAAAACACTATGATTACTTGTGACTATAAAGTCCATGTCACTCCTAAAGAACCTGGTTCATCCAAGAAGGTAAATGTGAATAGCAAGGTGCGATCCTTGGTGCAAGAAAGTGGGGCTAAGGATGTTGAGATTGAGAGGCTGAAGAAGAGGTTGGAAGAGGTGGAGACTGAGAGAGATGCTCTCAGAACTGAGCTGGTAAGAAAAGGAGAAGAATGATAGCATTCTTCAAGATATGCTGAAACTCCTCCAAGCCAAAAACCAAGCACCTGGACCTTCCTAGCCTTAAGCCTCCTAGCCTAGTGTAGATCAACCAGTGACCCAGATTGGGATTTTTTGTTATTTTTGCTCATGTTTCCAGTGTTTTTATTTCTTTTTATGCTTTGTGGTAGAATCTTATCAATCATCTATGAAATTCATTGTCTTTTGCTCTAATTCTTTGTTTATATTTCTTTGATGGTTAAAACTCTTAGCTTGATCTATGATGATTAATCCATGATTGCATTTGAAGTAGCCCCAATGTCCATGAGTAAGTTTTAAAATATGGTTATCTTATATTTTTATGCAACTTTTCGATGATGCCAAAAGGGGGGGAAAGGTTGTGCTTTACACTTTGAACAATGATGTTTATAACCTAATGTACTTGGTCCTTGATGATAAGTGATAAAGAGAAAAAATATTTCTCACATTGTGTTGATGTTGAGCTAAGTTGAAACAGGGCCTAAGCTTATGAAAAGCGCAGAGTTTGTCATCATCTGTAATACAGGGTACCAACCCCTAGTTACATTCCCTTCCAGTAATATAGGGTATCAACCCCTGGTTACATTCCTTCTAGTAATACAGGGTACCAACCCCTGGTTACATTTCTTTCTATTAATACAGGGGACCGACCCCTGGTTACAGTTTTTCTTAGTAATACAGGGTGCCAACCCCTAGTTACATTTCTTCCTAGTGTTACAGGGCGCCAACACCTGGTTACTTTCCCTTTCAGTAATAAAGGTACCAACCCCTGGTTACATTCCTTCCTAGTGATACAAGGTTCCAACCCATGGTGACTTTCCCTTTCAATAATACAGGGAACCAACCCCTGGTTACATTCTTCCTAGTGACACAGGGTGTCAACCCCTAGTTACTTTCCCTTTCAGTAATACAGGGTACCAACCCCTGGTTACCAATCTCTTGGTAACGTAGGGTATATAATCCCTCATTATAAATTTTATCTCTTTTAGCTAGTTTATACTATTGTTTTTGTATGCCTTTCAATAAATTAGATAGTATATAGCTTTCTCTGATAACTCAGAAAATTGTCCTAGTCCAAACTGGGGCAGAAAATTTTTGTTCGTCTTTGATGGCTTTGCAGGCCCCGCCGTAGAGCACATGTTGTGATGATCGAAGCTTGCAGTTTCAGTTATCATCAGAAGGACGATCACAAGATAGTTGGAGTTAGCTTTGACAATGTGTCATCAACCCAGCTTCTTAAGATTCATCTTCTCAATTTTCAATCAGGAAAAGAAAGCAACTGGAATTGAGTCATAATCTTTTCTTCAAAAAGCGTCAAGATCCAAACTAAGGTCAACACAAGAGAGCAGGTCAAGAATCAAGATTTGACTCCAGAAGGCATATAAATATAGGAATTTTAGAACTCTTAGTTTGCAGACATATATAGTTTTCTCTATTTTCCTTTTGATGTAAGCACCAAGTAACAGTAGCAGCAGCAGCAACAACAACAACAACAACAACAACAACAACAGCAATTTTAACTCCAGTGTTCGGTAGTCCCAGTTACCAAATTTTTCCAGAACTACACTGACCTGATTCCTCTAAACAGGGATATGTAGGCAACCTCAGAAGCAAGTTTTGGTCACCATTTTTCAAAAAATTGCTTTCATTGGAGTGATATGTGAGCCAAAATTAGCTATGAAATTCACTTTTCTTTGAACGAAAAATCTTCGCGTTCTCGAGAAAAGAGGGGCAGCTGTGAACACCTAATTTTTGCAATATTTTAAAACCTCCTAAAGTCATTAGTATTTTGTTATTTTAATTATTTTTCTCAATTTGTGTGTCTTTAATTGCATATTTCCTATCATAAAAATACCAAAAAAAATTATTTCTTTCTTCATTTGTGCATTTAAGAATTAACTAACTGTTCAATTGGTGAATTAATCTAGTTAATCGATCATTTGAATAAGTTATTTTAGTAATTAATTAATTAATTTGTATAAATTTAGTTTAACAAGTAAGGTTAAGGGAAAATGGACTAAAATTGAAATGGTTTGGTGGCTAAGAGTGCAATTTCAATGCAATTTAAATGGCTACCAGGATAGTGTTTAAACGACGTAGTTTTATACCCAAACTACGACATTTTGGCTAAGTCACAGACTGTCAATCCTAACCATAAGATCTTCTTCAATCCAATGGCCTTGATTTAATCTTCCATTTAATATATAAAGTTAGAAAATTAGAAATTTTTCCTCATTTTTAACCCATAAACCCAAACCCTAGAGCTCCTTCTTCTTTCTCCTTTCCCCTCTACCACCGCCAGCCCTCTCGGTGGCGGCGCCCACCGAAATTCGCTACCAGCAGCGGCCGTCATCCAAACCACCCCAAAATTTTACCATCTCTTCCTCTCAACCTCCTCTCCATGAATCCAAACCCCAAATCCTCAAAATCACCCTCAATCTCACCAAATCTACCCTTAAAACCGCAAACCCTAGCCGTTGTCACCCTAAATCCGGCGAGACCTAACCTTCCACACCCCGAAATACATACCTAAACGGATAGAGCTCCTCGAAATCTATCCTTTCATACCCATTTCACCCCTCCCCCCCCAAAAAAAAACCGTACCACCACCGTGGACCACCCCACTGCCCGTTGCCTCTGTTGTCACTACTTTTTCCATTTTTTTATTTTTCTTTTTCGACCAAAGGCACTTGTTTCCTTTTGGCAAGACACCGGAATCTATCGGTTTAGCGTCTGCCAAAAAGAAACATGTGCCTCAGGGTCGGACATCCACCACTTGGCATCCTCGACATTGTCTCATTGCTCGATTCGATGTCGAATGTCCTAGAGTTTGGTATAAGCTCGCACCCTAATATTTTCCCCTCTTTATCATAATTTATAAAAAAAATTCCATTTAAGTTTAGGTTTTAGTTTAACTTTCTGTTTTCAATTGATTGTTAATTCATGACTGTTAATTTGTGTTTACTTTCATCAACATTCTTTAATTTTGGTCGTTGTTTAATATTTTCGAATGAGGTGCTTAGTCGTTTGTTTAGGTTGCTATTAATCGTTGTTACATAACTTATCAATATTCATTTGAGTTGTATTTCAGGTAGTGTCTCCTGATTCCAATCGTCTACTGTTTAGTTCTCATAAATCGATTGTCTTTAGTTTAGTTTGTTCGAATATTTAGTTCCATTACATATAAGTCTTGTTTATGTTGTGATAGTTCTTAGTTGGTTTAAGTTTGGGTATATAAGATGAATTCCAGTCATGTATTGATAAAAGGAGAGTACTTGAGTGTAGGGGTCCGTCTTTGGTTACTTTCACTGTTGCGGACTGTTTTGGAGTATAATACTCCAAAAATCTGTCCACAGTTGGTAAAACAAACTGTTCATTGGACAGATTTCTGGTTTTGGACATATTTTTAGTCAAAAGTCTATCATTTTGGATAAATTTTTGGTTAAAAAAAATCTGCCCCAAAGTCCTTTCTCCTCCTATATAAAGAGGACTTCTTCCCTCATCTTCGACACATCCTGTACACTCAAAAGAAGAACACAAAAACATAGAGGGTTTGAGAGCCTTTCTTGAGTATCTGGAGAAAAGAATACTTTAAAAATACAAAGGTTTTTGACACGAGTCTCTAGTCTCTTCTTTCCTTGAAGGTCTGTTTGAGTTTCTATTGAAATTTCTGGATCGGCTCAGTTTCTTTTGCTGGATACTGGTGTTGTTGTTTAAAGTGTGTTGACGTTGTTTTGCTCATGAGTTTATTTTGCTCTTAGTAGGTATTCCTTTCACCTTTTAGTGTAGCTATGGTTGTTACAAGCAATAAAATATTATCTTGGGATGTTTATGATCATTTAATTTTTTATGAGTATGATTTCATGCTTACAAATGAAATATGAATAGCTTATTCCATGTGTTGATATTTAAAGCTGTAAAATTTAGCTTTCAATGACCATGTTGCTAGTTTCCCTTGAATCCTTTTAATTGTGTGCCTGTGTATAGTTGTGATCTAGTTTGGATGTCTTTATGTTGTTGGTATAAATGGTGATTTAAGATCTAGAACTCAGAGCAATACATCAAGTATTAAAACAAGAGGTGAAGTCTTGTAGCATAATTTTTTTCTGTTTAGTTTATTAAAGTCAAAGCTATGTGGTGGATTGATTTTGTTTTAATATGGCTTGTGATTTGATAATGTTATATTTTTCTAGTTAAGTTCATTTCTGACAAGTGATATTATTCAAAGATATCTTTGTAGAATCCATTGAATTAATGTCAACGATAATGTGAACAATGGAAAAGTTCTAGTAATATTTTTATTGACTGTTTAGCCTCATATACATTAGTGCAATGTTTGAATATTTATGTTAAGTTAATAGGTATAATTCATAGGTTTGGGGCAGAGAAATAAGATTGGAACGTGGGTGATCAAGTTATTGGGCTATGCAACCACATATTGAATAAAATGGGCCCAATTAGATATTTTTTGCTAGGCCTAATTCGTGTTAAGCATGACAGCAGGCCCGTTTTTAAGTAGTTTCAGCTGGCCCATTTTCCTTTCTTCTAAAATAAATAAATAACGATAATGGTTAAAAGCATCTGGCCATTCTTTGTAGATATTTTTTGTTGGGCCCATTTCATAACAAACCAACAAAGGAGCCCAATACCATTAAAGTTTTAGGAGCTAGCCTTATTTAGCCATAAGCAAGAGATGGCCCAAGTCTTTAATTGTTGATTTCTTAAACCAACTCCAACCACAACCCAATTCTGCTCAATAATTAAAATAATTTAACAACTTAATTATTTTTTTAATTAATTAATTCAAATGCTAGGCAATGAGTAGGCGCACTTTAACTCACGGAATTGCTTGCGTAACGTTAACATTAAATAAATTAATTCAATGATCTCATATCATCTCCATTAGTTTTAATTATTTTTAATTTAGGTAATCCTTTGCTGAAATCGCAGATTCACTTGTGTAGCGTGATAGTTGAATAATAATTTTTCAAGAATTAATTTTTTCAAATGTAGTAATTTCTCAAAAGTACTACAAATAATTGATTGTCATGATTTCGGATTCGCTTGCGAGGCGCAATCATGATAAGTCAATTAATTTTGTTACTCGATCACGCATTCGCTTGCGTAGCGTGGTTATGACAACGTAATTTATCCAATTCATTTTTTTTATAATTTTAATAATCAAAAATAAAAGCTGACATCGGCAAACATGAAAATCAAATAAAGCACATTTTATCCAACAATTAATTCAAGTCAATTTTAGTCAATAAAAGCGACCGTGCTAGAACCACGGGACTCGGGGAATGCCTTACACCTTCTCCTCAGTCAACAGAATTCCTTACCTGGACTTTGTTTTTGCATACCAATAACAATAGAGTCAAACCTTCCTTTGAATAGGGATTCAAATAAAATGTGACTTGGAACACTCAAAAATTAATTCCAAGTGGCGACTCTGAACAATAAAATAATCCCTACTCAAGTTTGTCACCGTTATTAAAAAAACTCTTTAACCCACAAATCTATACCCATATATCTCTTTTGGGGGTTAGAAAAGGAAATGTAACCAGGGGTTGGCACCATGTATTACTAAAATGAGTGTAACTAGGGGTTGAAACCCTGTATTATTGAAGAGGAATGTAACTAGGGGTTGGTACCCTGTATTACTAAAATAAAATGTAACCAGGGGTTGGCGCCATGTATCACTAGGAAGGAATGTAACCAGGGGTTGGCACCCTGTATTACTAAAAGGAAATGTAACCAGGGGTTGATGCCCTATATTACTAGAAAGAAAATGTAACCAGGGTTTGGTAACCTGTATTACTGTAAAGGAATGTAACCATGGGTTAGTACCCTGTATTACTGAGGAAGGATCTAACTAGGGGTCGATACCATGTATTGCTTCATCAAAAAGAGGGGATTTGTTGGCCCAAGTGAAGGTTTACTCTGAAGATTGACAAAGGAAGCTTAGGCATGAATCAGGTCCATCCCTTTTGTGTATAGACACGGGCATATTCGAGCATGTGGGATGCACGTGAAGGAGATAAGCTTAACTTGGTATAATTGATATCTCATGATCGAAAAGTTTCCATAATTGATAAGGAGAAGGTATCCTTACTCAAAGAGAACACTATCCAAGATAAGGAAGGAGTTAGAAGTTGAGATCAACTAGAACTCTTCCACCAAGGAAGAGTAGTATTAGAACTCTAGTTATTTCCTTATCTACTAACTCTATATATTGCAGGATATTCTCATTCTACAGGCAAGCAAAATGGCAAGGCATTTTACAAGCAATTTGTGTGTGATTCAAGTGTGCAAACCTGAAGCTACATGAACCAGATAGAAGAACCAGTTCCAAGTGTCTGTCTTTTATTCTAGTTCAATTGTAGTAGATATTTTCATATTGTACCTTTCAGATTTATCTAGAAGCAACTGTATTAGGTACTCTGAATATTCAAGTTAGAGTTAATTTGAAGATGTCGCAACAGTTAGAGGTTGTTTGCTACAATGAGATTAGAGTTAGTCCTAAGTTTACAAAAGTATTTTTGTAAATGCAGTTTTTGGCTCTGCAATTTAGTGGAGAGTTTGTGAAATCCTACTGAGAAGTAGGTCGTGGTTTTTGCACCTTTTGAGCCAAGTGTTTTCCACGTAAAATACTTTGTTCTTTACTTTTTGCATTTACCATTAATAGTAGGTTAAGGAACACTTAGAAGAATCAAGTCCTTACATAATCAGTTTAGGCGAAAAATTGGATATCATACAAATCACCCCCATCCCCCTCTTGTGTGGTATTGAAGTTAAAACATCACCCTTTAATACCCAAGCCTAAACTATTTACTTTTCCTACATATGCAGCCTAAACTATTTACCCCCCCCCCCCCCC
>ML426888.1:0-29724 GCA_005239525.1 Nicotiana knightiana | reverse complement strand
TAAAATAACTTGCATAATTGAACTACAAAATAATGAATAAAAGCTATGAAAATCAATGTTTGCCTCACTGAGTAGTAATCCACAAGTTTTTCCTTCACTTCAATGGCTTCCTCTCTTCGAATTCCCCTTCAAGTTATGTTTTGGGGTCTATTTATATGTTTAGGACAAACCCTAAACATGTAGGAGACTTCTATTCCAACCGGGAAACACTTAAACTCTTCCAAACTCGGAATTGACTGGACATCAGGACCCAGGCGTTTGGGATCAAACGCCCCCTTAAAACCAGGGCAAGACTGGCTTTAGGGCCCAAACGCCCCCCTAACGCCAGGGTCACCCTGGTTTTAGGGGCCAAACGCCCCACTAACGCTAGGGATAGCCTGGCTTTAGGGGCCAAACGCCCGGCTAACGCCCGAGTGTTTCCTTTTCGACTCTTAAGCGTATTTTTGATGTATTTGCATCCATTTAGCTCGGTTTCCATCTCCAATGCACCTACACATGAAATAAACTCCATTATGCACATACAAAGTGTATTTTTATCATTAACGCACATAAAATGTAAGGCATATAACTTGTTAAACCATGAATTCTAGCCACGCATCAACGGAAAACACAGTATTGAATTGTATTCAATTTCACTATATTGAATTCAGTTGTAATCAAAACAACATAAAATCAAGAAATGAGGTGTATACCGTTCTATTCAATTCGACTGTATACATTGTATTCAATTCATCGATATTCCTTATTCATTATTATACATTGTATTCAATTTACCGTATTCAATTCGACTGTATTCAAACAACAAAATATCACAAAAAACAGTGATATATTGGTTGTATTAAAAAAATATAGACCTTCAGAATACATAAAATACAGACCAAAAAAAATATATTTATACAAAAACACAATGTATTTGAGTGTATTTGTATAGAATACAATGTATTTGTATAGAATACAATGTATTTGTATAGAATATAATGTATTTGTATAGAATACAATGTATTTGTATAGAATATAATGTATTTGTATCATTGTATGTGACTCAATAACCAAAAAGAGAAGAAAGTTCGTTGGAAATAGCATTTTCCGGCTAAGCAAAATACTGTATACATTGTATTAAAACTAAAAATGAAGACGAACAAAAACCCACAACCCTTAAAACTTCTCCGGAGACTCTGCTTCAAATTTTCAAAAGCTCAATTTGTAGCCATGGCCAGATCTATTCGCCTACTCCCTCTTCGCTTCAGAAAATCCATTATCGCCACCAAAAATGGATATTACGGCGGCTGCCTTGATGGAAATGGGAGAGAGATATGAGGGAGATGAAAGAGGATTGAGAATCTTGGTGATATATAGAGAGAAAGAACAATATAGGTGTATTTCACGCCTCAATTGCAGGATATAAAATAAATATCTATTTTGCTATATAATAGAAAAGGTAGTTATACGAATAATATTTTTAGATCGTTTTGGTTTATAATGATTATGGTGTAATACTTTGCTATAGGAGGTAACATTTCCTTTTTAGAATAAGAAAGGCTTGCAGCCTAAAAACAATTGAATCAAAACCCGATTGCCATACAGTTTAATCCTCTCTAGCCTTTACCCATTTTAACTAATAAGGGTTGTGGTGGAGTGATGAGTACTACTTCATCCGTAATCAGAGATCTCGGGTTCGAGCCCTGGGTATGGAGTCACTTTTGTTAGGGAGTGTTTTGCCCTCAATGTGAGATTTTTCAACGCGAATCCAAATTTAATCGGGCCTTAATTTAGATACCGGACACCAGATGAGAAACCAAAAAATGAAAGAAAGATTTTGGTGTTTGGACCTGAAAGCTAGCGTGAATTTCGCTGCTCTTTTATTAGCGGGCTTTTAATTTGTAACAATTTATGTCTCTCATATTCATTTAGTGAAAAATGATACTGATAGCGGCTGTCAAAATAATAATAATAAATATATATATTTTTGTTATATATATACGTTGTATGTTATATATAAAAAATATATAAAATTTATACACTTTTTCGACTAGCGAATATAAATAGTTTCTGTCGCGGCTAAAAGTGATAATTCCATGTTCATTAAAGTCACTTTTGGGTAATTACAGAACCCTTTTCCTTTTTTTTAAATATTTTGGATACTAAACTCCTTTTACTTACCCTGAGTTAGGAAGACACAAAAATATTAAAATCTTTCATTTCATAAGCTTTAAGCGTTCAAAAGATGCTTATGATTTTTTATTTTTCTTCTGTTTCATTCCGTATTTTTTCTTTTCTTTTTGCATGTAAGTAACAAAAAGCTGTAAAAACAAGGATGGTTTTAATTGTCTCTGATCATCAGATGAAGGGGGCAGGGTTTGTCAATTGACATGAAGCCTGGAAATTTTAAAAGGAAGATCTTTGTAGAAAATACTAAGTTAACAATCAGATTTGTGGAAGGCACTTTTAAGGGAGGTTCATGTGATTGGCGACAATATCAATTATATGATACACGTGCCTCAATAATTTGGAAAGTATTTCTAATCATTGACAAATGAAAGTTTATTTTCTAAACAAGCCAAAACATATATATATATATATTATTCATATATATTCGTTATCAGTTGAGAACTCTTATTGGTAGTTTGGAGATAACGATGATTTACCTAAAGTAACAGGTAGTTCAAGTATGACTTTGCCTTTTCTTTTATCCCCAAGGTTGATGTTAGAAAATCAATAATAAGTCCTTTAATTTAAATGGATCAGTATTTTTAGTTATTCTTTTTAAAGAGTAGGAATAGAATTTGCTTTCTGGAAGTTCAAAGGAGGATATAGGAAAAATATTTTATTTTGAAAGCAAATAAAGGATTCATCTTTTCTCCCATGTAGTGACCAGTCGAATATTACAAGATTTTTCGTTGAAAAAAAAAAGAAGCAACTTCCTATTTACGGTATTTCTTTTGCTCTTAGGGCTGAAATTATACTTCAGCCTTTCAAAAAGCATGAAAACTAAGGGGGAGATAAAGGAGGAAAGACCCTTTTGCTAACCCTAAGAATACGTGATATAACTTGGCACAAATTGAAAACATATATATATATATATATATATATATATATATTGATTGTAAAAGAGATAAATGCAAATGTCACGATCCGATTTCCCACCGTCGGGACCGTGATGGCGCCTAATGCTATACTTGCTAGGCAAGCCAACATTAGAGGGTTACGACATTAAAACAATTAAAAACATATAAGAAATGTTACTACCATCCAATATATGATACCAACATAACAACTGAAATAGTAAACCGATACTGCGAAACTAATACTAATGTCTAGCTACCTAGGATTTGGAGTCTCAATTCACGAACGACTATGGATTTCTACAAGTATTTGGCTGAAAGAAAATATATAACTGTTTTTGAACTAGATAAACAACAACTGAATAATAATGAAGAGACTCCAGGAATCTGCGGACGTCAGCAGATCTACCTCGTGTCTCCGTGCGGAAGTGTTAGGTCTAACTCGAATTCAGCTCGGGCCTAAACCTGGATCTGCACAAGAAGTGCAGAGTGCAGTATCAATACAACCGACCCCATGTACTGGTAAGTGTCGAGCCTAACCTCGACGAAGTAGTGACGAGGCTAGGACAAGACACCACATAAAAACCTGGACATATATAATCATGCTAGTAGAAATAACAACAAATGAAGAATTAAAATAACAAATAATGGGAAAGGGACATGCAGTGGAAATTCAACATAAGGATTGAGAAAACGAAAAGACAGAAATAAACAATGAGCAACAAACAATTAAGCAATTAAAATAGAAAGGAAATTTGCATGGCACCACCCTCCGTGCTTTTACTCTCAACCTCACCAAATAATAGATAGAATGCACTGCATCATTCTTCGTGCTTTTTCTCTCATCCTCACCAGATTATAAATAAGAATGCACGGCATCACCCTTCGTGCTTTTACTCTCAACCTCACCAAATAATAGATAGAATGCACTGCATCATTCTTCGTGCTTTTTCTCTCATCCTCACCAGATTATAAATAAGAATGCACGGCATCACCCTTCGTGCTTTTACTCTCAACCTCACCAAATAATAGATAGAATGCACTGCATCATTCTTCGTGCTTTTTCTCTCATCCTCACCAGATTATAAATAAGAATGCACGGCATCACCCTTCGTGCTTTTACTCTCAACCTCACAATATAAATAGATTTGGCACGTCATCACCCTTCGTGCTTTACACTCTTTCTCACAATATAAATAAATTATACACGGCATCATCCTTCGTGATTTACACTCTTCCTCCCAATATAAATAAATTATGCACGGCATCACCCTTCGTGCTCTACACTCTTCGTGCTTTTTCTCTCATCCTCACCAGATTATAAATAAGAATGCACGGCATCACCCTTCGTGCTTTTACTCTCAACCTCACAATATAAATAGATTTGGCACGATATCACCTTTCGTGCTTTACACTCTTCCTCACAAAATAAATAAATTATGCACGACATCACCCTTCGTGCTTTACACTCTTCCTCACCAATCACAGAAATCATTAACAATAAAGAGAAATTTTCACAAGAAATCAGCATTTCCTCATAATTACTTTCACAATTTAATACCTCAACCTCAAATAAATATTCACAATGTTATCCATCTCGGTGGAACCGGATATAATTCTTCCAACATTTCAATAGCAACAATAAACATAGATAATAAACTTTAAGACTACGAGAATAACAAGACTGAACTTTCACTCGCATGTTATGACTCGACCACAACGTATAGGTACTCGTCACCTCATCTATACATCGTATTCAACAAAAAAATAAGTATCAAGTAGTCACTCAATACCTATTCCCTCAAGCTAAGGTTAGACACAATACTTACCTCGATTTCGCAGGCCACTCACTGATCAAGTACAACTTTTCCTTTAGAATTCACCGCCAACCCACTCGTATCTAATAATAATTAGTTCAATATCATTAATTATTTCTAAATGAATTAAATTTAATGCATAATCATAGTTTTTCTAAGTTTTCTCAAAAAAAGTTAAAAATCGATCCCGGGCCCACTTGGTCTAAACTCGAGGTTCGGACCAAAATCCGTTTACCCGTTCACCTCGGAGCCCAAATATGTAATTAGTTTCAAAATCCGACCTCAATTCGAGGTCTAAATTCTAATTATGCAAAATTTCCTAATTCTACCCAAACCCCCAATGTCTACCATGAAAGCCCTAGATTTTTAGTTGTAAATTGATGAAAAACAATGGGTAATTGGAAGAAAGTAGTTAAGAATCATTTACCAACACTTTGGGGAAGAACTTGTCTCTTGAAAATCGCCTTTAAGCCTTCTTTGGTTTTGAAAATATGAAAGAATAGCCAAATTCCCGTCTTTAGGTTCTGTTTTAATCGCTGGACAGGCCTTCGTCGCGTTCGTGAAGGGCCTGTCGCGTTTGCGGAGCTTTGCGGTCCAAGGGCCTACGCTTTCGCGATGCTTATCCCACCTGAACATCGCGTTCGCGTCCCAATGGTCGCGTTCGCGAAGATCAACTCGAGGGTTCCCAGTCCAGCTTCCAAAACACTACGCGTTCGCGTGAGGCCAGACGCCTTCGCGAAGAGCTAACCCCCCGTGCTCCGCGTTCGCTGCCGGTGCCTCGCGTTCGCGTAGAAGGAATTGACCCCAGCCCAGTTACACTTCGCAATCGCGAAGCACAACCCATCAGTGCACCAGAAATAGCAACACAACAGATTTCTCTAAGTTAAAAACGTCCCGAAGCCTACCCAAAACTCACCCGAGCCCTCGGGGCTCCAAACCACACATGCACACAAGTCTAAAAACATCCTACGGACTTGCTCGTGTGATTATCTCTAAAATAACACCTAAAACTACGGATTTAGTATCAAAACTCATGAATTTCTCAAGAACACTTCAAAATTATTATCTTTCCAACCGGACGTCTGAATCACGCCAAATAAATTCTGATTTTCACCAAATTTTACAGACATGACATATATGTTATAATAGACCTGTACTGGGCTCCAAAACCAAAACATGGGCCCGATACCAACGAGTTCAAACATTAATCAATTTTTTTAATTCCTTTAAATTTCAGTTTAACAATTTTTATCAAAAATTCATTTCTCGAGCTAGGGACCTCGGAATTCGATTCCGTGCATACGCCCAAGTCCCATATTTTACTACAGACCTCCCGGGACCGTCAGAACACGGGTGCGGGTCCGTTTATTCACAACGTTGACCAAAGTAAACTAAATATTAAATTTAAATCTCAAAAATTATCATTTCATATATTTTCACATAAGGCTTTCCGGATTCACGCCCGGACTGCGCACACAAATCGAGGTGAATGAAAATATGGCTTTTAAGACTAACGAGCTCAGAATAGAGTCTTAATTCATAAGATGACCCTTTGGGTCATCACAATCTCCATCTCTAAAACAAACGTTCGTCCTCAAACGGACATAGAAAAGTACCTGAACTGGCGAACACGTGGGGATATCTACTTCGCATGTCCGACTCGGACTCCCAAGTAGATGCCTCAACAGGCTGACCTCTCCAGTGCACTCGAACTGAAGGGTAATTCTTCGAACTTAGCTGTCGAGCTTGTCGGTCTAGAATGGCTACCGGCTCCTCCTCATAAGTCAAATCCTTGTCCAACTGGACAGAGCTGAAATCCAACACGTGGGACGGGTCACCATGATATTTCGGAGCATGGACACATGTAATACCGGATGAACTGAGGATAACCCTGGAGGCAGCGCAAGTCTATAAGCTACCTCTCCCACTCTCTCGAGAATCTCAAATGACCCGATATACCTAGGGCTCAACTTTCCATTCTTCCCAAATCTCATAACACCCTTCATGGGAGATACCCGAAGTAATACCCTCTCTCCGACCATGAATGCTACATCACAAAATTTACGGTCAGCATAACCCTTTTGCCTGGACTGAGCTATACGAAGTCGATCTTGTATAATCTTGACCTTGTCCAAGGCCTTCTGAACTAAGTCTGTACCCAATAACCGAGCCTCTCCCGGCTCAAACCATCCAACTAGCGATCTGCACCGTCTACCATATAATGTCTTGTAGGGAGCCATCTGAATGCTCGACTGGTAGCTGCTATTGTAGGCAAACTATGCTAATGGAAAGAACTGATCCCACGATCCTCCGAAATATATAACATAAGCGTGAGTCATATCCTCCAAGATATGAATAGTACGCTCGGACTGCCCGTCCGTCTGAGGATGGAATGATGTGCTCAACTCAACTCGCGTACCCAACTCACGCTGAAATGCACTCCAAAAGTGCGAGGTAAACTGCGTACCCCGGTCAGAAATGATAGACACGGGCACACTGTGAAGGCGAACAATCTCCTGAATATAAATCTCTGCCAACCATTCCGAAGAGTAAGTACTTCCCACAGGAATGAAGTGCTGGCTTGGTCAGCCTATCCATAATAACCCAAACGACGTCAAACTTCCTTTGAGTTTGTTGGAGTCCAACAACAAAGTCCATAGTGATCCGCTCCCACTTTCACTCAGATATCTCTATCTACTGAAGCAAACCACCGGGTCTCTGGTGCTCATACTTCACCTGTTAAAAATTTAAGCACCGAGCCACATAAGCAACTATATATTTATTCATCCTTCTCCACCAATAATGCTGCCGCAGGTACTGGTACATCTTGGCAGCACCCGGGTGAATAGAATACTTAGAACTGTGAGCCTCCTCAAGGATCAAATCACGAAGCCCATCAACATTAGGCACACACACTAGACCCCGCATACTCAATACACCGTCATCTCTAACTGTAACCTGCTTGACACCACCGTGCCGAACTGTGTCCCTAAGGACCATCAAGTGCGGGTCATCATCCTGCCGATCTCTGATACACTCAAATAAGGAAGACCGAGCGACTGTACAAGATAGAACACGGCTGGGCTCTGAAATGTCTAACCTCACAAACTGATTAGCCAAAGTATGAATGTCTGAAGCTAGCGGCCTCTCACCGACTATAATGAACACAAGGCTGCCCATGCTCACCGCCTTCCTACTAAATGCATCAGCCACCACATTGGCCTTCCCCGGATGGTACAATATAGTGATGTCAAATACTGAAGGCTGCGATGATCCGTGAAAACCTCACACGGCACACCATAAAGATAGTGCCTCCAAATCTTCAATGCGTGAACAATGGCTGCCAACTCTAAGTCATGGACAGGGTAATCCTTCTCATGAATCTTCAACTGCCGAGACGTATATGCAATCATCCTGCCTTTCTGCATCAATACTGATCCGAGCCCAACACGGGAGGCATCACAATATATCGTGAAAGATCCTGAACCTGATGGCAACATCAACATCGGTGCTGAAGTCAAGGCTGTCTTGAGCTTCTGAAAGATTGCCTCACACTCCTCCGACCATTTGAATGGGGCACCTTTCTGAGTCAATTAAGTCATTGGGGCTGATATAGATGAGAACCCCTCCATAAAACGACAGTCGTAACCTACCTAACCCAAGAAGATCCTGATTTCCGTGGCTGAAGTGGGTCTAGGTCAGTTCTTGAATGCCTTTACCTTCTTAGGATCTACCTGAATACCCTCTGCGGATATGATGTGACCCAAGAAAGCTACTGAATCCAACCAAAACTTGCAGTTTGAAAATTTAGCATACAACTGACTGTCCCTAAAAGTCTGAAGCGCTATCCAAAGGTGTTGCTCATGCTCCCCCTGGATGCAGGAGTATATTAGAATGTCATCAATAAACAAAACTACGAAGGAGTCCAGATAAGGCTTGAACACACGATTCATCAAGTCCATAAATGTTGGTGGGGCGTTAGTCAAGCCAAAAGACATCACCAGAAATTCATAGTGCCCATACCTCATCCGAAAATATATCTTAGGGACATCGGATGTCCTAATCTTCAACTGATGGTATCCTGATCTCAAATCAATCTTTGAAAACACCTTGGCGCGCTGAAGCTGATCAAACAAATCGTCAATACTCGGCAACAGATACTTATTCTTGATAGTGACTTTGTTCAACTGCTAGTAATCTATACACATCCTCATCGATCCATCATTCTTCTTCACGAACAAAACCGGTGCACCCCATGGAGAGACATTAAGCCTAATGAAGCCCTTATCAAGCAAGTCTTGTAACTGTTCCTTCAATTCTTTCAATTCAAGCGGGGCCATTCAGTATGGAGGAATAGAAATGGGTTGAGTTCCCCGAGCCACATCAATGCAAAAATCGATATCCCTTTTGGGTGGCATCCCTGGCAGGTCTGCAGAAAACACCTTGGGAAACTCGCGAACGACATGCACCCAGTCTCTAGAAGAAACCTCAGCACTAGAATCACGAACATGAGCCAAATAGGACAAACACCCCTTCTCGACCATACACCGAGCCTTCATATAAGAAATAACCCTGTTGGAGGAATGACCAGGAGTCCCTCTCCACTCTAATCGAGGCAATCCTGACAAGGCTAATGTCACTGTCTTAGCGTGACAATCTAAGATGACATAATAAGGTGACAACCAATCCATACCCAATATGACATCGAAATCAACCATATCAAGGACAAAAAGGTCCACACTGGTTTCAAGACCCTCAATAACGACCACACACGCGCGATACACACGATCTACAACAATAGCATCCCCCACAGACATAGACACATAAATAGGGACACTCAAGGAATCGCGGGGCACAACCAAATACAAAGCAAAATAAGATGACACATAAGAGTAAGTAGACCTCGGATCAAACAGAACTGTAGCATCTCTATTGCAAACTGAAATGTTACCTGTGATAACATCATCGGAGGACTCCACCTCAGGTCTGGCCGAAAATGCATACAATCGGGCCTAGGCCCCACCACTCTGAACCATGTCTCTGGTATGATCTCTGACAAGCGGACCTCCATCTCTAGCGGGCTGGCCTCCACCTCTAACAATCTGACCCCTTCTTCTGGCTACCTGACCCTACCCCTGGCTAGTTGGGCAGGTGGTGTGGCAGCTAGTGCCGGAACTATGCCATGAGAACCCTGATACTGAGAACTACCCGACACACGAGGACAATATCTAGCAATATGCCTCAGATCACCACAAGTATAACAAGACTTTGGTTGTTGAGACTGCTGGCCGGCAAAATGACCCTGTCGACCTGTATAACCACCCTGAAAACTCTGAAGAAGAGGTGCACTGATAGGAGCTGGCTGATCAGAATAAGGCAAGTAAGAGCTACGACCACCTGGGGCACTATGGGATATCTGAAGTGATGAATGGAATGTCCTGGAAGAATGGCCTCTATTGAAAGTAACCCCGCCTCCAGATGAGGAACCACTGAATCCACCGAAATGGTGAGGTCTCTTGTCGTACCCCTGACCTCCCAATCCAAGAACTACCTCAACTCGCTGGGCCACATTGGCCGCATCCTGGAAAGATATCTCGCTCCCTGTCTCCTTAGCCATCTGCAATCTGATAGGCTGAGCAAGACCCTCAACAAATCTCCTAACCCACTCCCTCTCTGTGGGTAGCAAAAGAGTAGCATGACAGGCCAAATCCACGAAACGGGTCTCATACTGCGTAACAGTCATGCTGCCCTACTGGAGACGCTCAAACTGACGGCGGCGCTCCTCTCTAGTAGTAGTAGGTAGAAACTTCTCCAAGAAGAGGTGTGAAAACTGGTCCCAAGTATAGGTGATCCCCTTGGTCTAGTCAATAGATAATCCCTCCACCATTTCTTGGCACAACCAGTTATCTAGAAAGCAACAAAGTCGACCCCATTGGTCTCCAAGATACCCATGTTCCAAAAAACCTCATGACATGACAACTATCAAGGTATTCCCGGGGTTCCTCTAAAGTGGCACCACTGAAATGAACAGAGAAAAACTTGATAATCTGTCCAATCTCCACAAAGCATCAAAGGACATAGCTGTCCCATCAACGAGCGGTGCTGCAGCAACTGGCTGAGCTACCCCAACTGGATGGGCTGTTGGGTCTGAAGCTGAGAAGTAATCTGCTCTGGAGTGTGGGTAGCAGGAGTCTGGACTCCTTCTTCAGCCTGAGATACGGTTGCTGCCCCGGGGAGTGCACCAGTCTGGGCTACACTCTCCATAAGGCCTACTAGTCGGACCAAGGCATCTTGAAGCACCGGGGTAGCAATAAACCCCTCTGGGACCTGAGTTGGTCCTGTCGGAATGGTCTGAGTTGGATCCCCCTCATCAAGCTCTATCTGGGGCTCCGCAGCTGGAGCTGCTGCTTGAGCACTGGGCTGAGTCCTGCCCTGCCTCGGTCTCTGGCACGGCCTTGGCCTCTGCCCCGTGTAGGAGCTGCTTCTCCTGGAGGGTCCGGCTGTTGGTCGCGGAAGATGAGGTACGTGTTCTCGCCATCTGCGAGAGAATAAGAATAGAAGAGTTCAATCAGTATTGGGATAACAAGAATCACACGACAAAGTTGAATAAAAGTGAACTTGTTCCTAACTTTATAGCCTCTGAGAAATAAGTGCAGACGTCTCCGTACCGATCCCTCAGACTCTATTAAGATTGTCCGTGAATTGTGAGGTCTAGGCAACCTAGTGCTCAGATACCAACTTGTCACAACCCAATTTCCCATCGTCGAGACCGTGATAGTGCCTAACGCTATACTTGCTAGGCAAGCCAACATTAGAGAGTTACGACATTAAAATAATTAAAAACATATAAGAAATGTTACTACCATCCAATATATGATACCAAAGTAACAACTTAAATAGTAAAACGATACTGCGAAACTAATACTAATGTCTAGCTACCTAGGGTTTGGAGTCACAATTCACGAACTACTAAGGATTTCTACAAGTATTTGGCTAAAAGAAAATAGATAACTATTTTTGAACTAGATAAACAACAACTGAATAATAATGAAGAGACTCCAGGAATATGCAGACGTCACTAGATCTACCTCGTGTCTCCGTGCGGAAGTGTCAGCTCTAACTCGAACTCAGCTCGAGCCTAAACTTGGATCTGCACAAGAAGTGTAGAGTACAATATCAGTACAACCGACCCCATGTACTGGTAAGTGTCGAGCCTAACCTCGGCGAAGTAGTGACGAGGCTAGGACAGGACACCACATAAAAATATTGACATATATAATCATACTAGTAGAAATAACAGAAAATGAAGAATTAAAATAACAAATAATGGGAAGGGAACATGCAGTGGGGAGTTCAACATAAGGATTGAGAAAACGAAAATATAAAAATAAGCAATGATCAACAAACAATTAATCAATTAAAATAGAATGGAAATTTGCACGATATCACCCTTCGTGCTTTTACTCTCAACTTCACCAAATAATAAATAGAATGCACAGAATCACCCTTCGTGTTTTTTCTCTCATCCTCACCAGATTATAAATAAGAATGCACGGCATCACCCTTCGTGCTTTTACTCTCAACCTCACAATATAAATAGATTTGGCACAACATCACCCTTCGTGGTTTACACTCTTCCTCACAATATAAATAAATTATGCACGACATCACCCTTCGTGCTTTACACTCTTCCTTACAATATAAATAAATGATGCACGGCATCACCCTTCATGATTTACACTCTTCCTCGCCAATCACATAAATCATTAACAAAAGATAAAGAGAAATTTTCACAAGAAATCAACATTTCCTCATAATTACTTTCACAATTTAATACCTCAACCTCAAATAAATATTCACAGTGTTATCCATATCGGAGGAACCAAATACAATTCTTCCAACATTTCAATAGCAACAATAAACATGGATAATAGGCTTTAAGACTGCGAGAATAACAAGAATGAAATTTCACTCGCATGTTATTACTCGACCACAAGGTTTAGGTACTTGTCACCTCACCTATACATCTTATTCAACAACAAAACAAGTAGAAAGTAGTCACTCAATACCTATTCCCTCAAGCTAAGGTTAGACACAACACTTACCTCGATTTCGCAGGCCACTCACTGCTCAAGTACAACTTTTCCTTTATAATTCACCTCCAACCCACTCGTATCTAATAATAATTAGTTCAATATTATTAATTATTGCTAAAGGAATTAACTTTAATGCATAATCATGGTTTTCCTAAGTTTTCCCAAAAAAGTTAAAAATCGACCCCAGGCCCGCTTGGTCCAAACTCAAGGTTCGGACCAAAATCCTTTTACCCGTTCACCCTCGAGCTCGAATATGTAGTTAGTTTCGAAATCCGACCTCAATTCGAGGTCTAAATTCCAATTATGCAAAATTCCCTAATTCTACCAAAACCCCCAATTTCTAAATACAGTAAGAAATATCATGATTGGCTAATTAATCGGCCTCTTCTTGATCAATGTCGGGATTTTCGCTGTGATCCTCGCTCGATTGTGGATATTTTGGCTTTCCATTATTTGGCTCGGTAAGCTTCCCTCGGTCTCGCTCAATCTCTATCTTGCTCGGTCTCGATCTTGGCCGATCTCGATCTTGATCGATCTCTAGGTCACGAGCTCGGCAATATAACTTCGCACCATGGTTCGATATAACACGAGGTTGAAACTTGGTCTATCATGTTCCAGTTTCGATTAGTCATACGAAGGGTAAGCCCGGTTTTGACCGTATACAGATAGTCCCCTCGTTTCTTGGAAAGAAGATGATGAGAAACGATATGAATTTTTGAGCTCCGTCTCGATGGGTAATGACGTAAGAGACGAACCCGACTATGACGTAAGTGAAGAATAGATACCGAAATGTCCCGTTGGTCCAATTATCAAGGCATTAAATTCCTGTCAGTCGCTAGTCGACCACTACCGGTTATGAACCATCCCCAGCAAGCTATAAGTACCCTAGCTTTTTCTTATTCAAACATTTACGTTCAAAGCTCTTCCTACTCTTGCTTTTTCTTCATAAATCCGTTTGCTTTACAACTCTTGCACCCAAATTTCTTGAACTCTCATCAAACCGCATAATATCTTAATTCTCTTTTCTCCTGTTCTTCAATGGCGAAAACTTCCAAGACCGTACCGCAAAAGGAGGCCACTTCTTCATCACAATCTGCTGGTGGTAAGGCTGCGGCGAAGCCTCACCCTAAGGAATTCGTTCCGGCAGGGTGCCCAACTATTACTGATTTTAAGGATGAAAAGTTTTCGGTACCGGGCCGATGCGAGCCGGTCTCGAGGTACATATGCACAATCACCGAGGACCTCCTTGCCAAGGTTAAAAAGGACTGCAACTGTAATAATAAGCATGTGGTAGTTCCTTCGCCCGAGGAGTCGATCATTACCCACGTGGAGGGTTTCCTAAGTGTTTACACTTACCCCTTCACGTTGGGTCCCTCAGACCCTGTCATCATCACCTTCTGCAAGAGGTACGTCATGACCCTTGGCCAGATCCATCCTTCCTTCTGGAGAATAGTGAATCTCCTTCGATTCTTTGTAAGCAAAATCGAGGGATGTCCTTTCACCATCGATCACCTTATGCACTTTTACAGTCCCCGACTCTATCGAGGAGGGCTGATCAAGCTTTCTCGACGGGCCAGCAAGGCCCCGTTCTCGATCATAGATGAGGCTCGTGACCGAGGTTGGATAGGCTGATTTGTTCGAATAAGGACTTCGGACCTGATCCCTACTGAAGATATGTCGTTTCCTGAGAAATGGAACATGAATCGTGAGTAGTAATTCGCCTTGAATGTTTAATTTTGATGTTTTACTTCTTATCTTCTTTCCTTATCCATGTTTCTGGTGTTGTAGCTGTGGCCCAGATACCGGACTCAATTCCAAAACTCAAGCAATGGGTCGAGGTCTTGGTGTCACAGAGACCATACTCCGAGCGTGCTTGGATGTAGTTATGGAAGGGTCAATGTGAGGCCCGCAATCATGGTAAGTTTCTTTCTTATAACATTATCGTTCGGGCTTCTTCTCGAGCTTACTCATCTTTTTTCCTTTGTAGGCCTCGGGAAGGATCTTGCAATGAGGCCCCCATATGGTGACGAAGAAGTCCTTCCCCAACCACCTGCTTTGAAGCAAGCCAAAAAGAAGAAGAGTAAAGGGGCTCCGAGTTCCTCGGGGTCGGAAAAGAGAATACCGGCGGGGAGGTCTCGCAAGCCCGGGGGGACACCAGCGCTATGACTTCTGACCCAATCCTTCGATTAGGGGATGTGTCCAAAGAAGAAGAAGAGGAAGATAATTCCAAATTGATGGCCCGCGTGCGGGCCGGTGTCACCGTACATGAAATTCTAAAATCAGTGGGCGCTGAAGTTGAAACATACCGACATGAGGAGGTCGGTAGGAGAGCTCTAACGATCTGATAGCCGAGCAGGTATTCCGAGTGCTTCATGATAGTGAAGATGAATCAGAGATAGTAACTAACGATCCGATCCTGCAGGTCCGGTAGAGGCTCGAACATATTGGGGAGCTTAGAAAACAAGTAGATATAATAAGCCGAGGCTGAAGAGTTCAATAAGAATATGGACATCTTAGCCTCGAAAAAGGTAACCGTCCAAGCACAACTGAAGTCGGCCGAGACCTAGCTCCAAGCTACAAAAAAGAAGGCCTCGGTGCAGGTCGAGAAAATCAAGGAGCTTCAATCTTAGTTGGACTTAGCTGTTTCTGATAAGGCAAACTTGGCCAATGAACTCGAAGTGGTCAGATCTGAGGTGGCCGTGGCCAACAGCAAAGTTGATGCTAAAGTGGCCCAATTTAAGGTCGATATCGAGGCCATCCAGGTGAAGGCCAAGAGCATGGTGGATCATGCAAACTGGAAAGCTCGAAGGGAAGCCCTCGAGGGAGTTCATGCTCAGGGCTTCGATATTATGGCCGAAATCGAGAATGCCAAAGCAGAGGAAGCCAGGTCCTAGAAGCTGGCTTTTCCTGAGGAAGACTCCGAGAGCTTAAGTGAATCTGAAGACGGGGAAGATTCCGAGGATGGATATGCTACCTCCAATGAAGACCAGGCCACTTAGGCCTTTATATTTTTTGCTTTCTTTTGCATCTTTTCTGAGGCCGTTTGGGCCGTTTTAAAATTTTGTATTAGGATGATATGGCTTTTGTTAAAAATTATTGTGTGTGTATATATATATATATAAGGCTTTTCTTCCCCTTTCGACTCTCAATTTTTCCTTTACTTTATTATTTATATTCACAAAGGTTGAAATGCCTTAGCATGAAACAATAAGGTTATGTTCGAGGGTTCGAACAAACCTTGCTTTTATTGCCTTTCTGGGTAAAGGCGTTGTCGGGGTTCGATGTTACCGATTTATTTTTTTCGTAAATATCTTAAGTTTATGACTCTGCCAAGGGTAGCCTTTAGACCCGGCTGTGGAAGAATTTTTTCTTTTTCGAAGGCCTATTTTTGTTACGGATTTCGGATGTTTCCGAGCCACGTTAAATTGGCCGTAGTCTTTTAGTTCAGGAGCTTCCCATTGGACTTGTTTTCACGAGTTATCCGGGCTTGCTCAAGATAATAGTCCCCGAGTGGGGTGGCTATGGCCTTTAGAAATCGGGGAGTTGCCTAATAGGTCTTTTGCCCCCGAGGCCCAATGACTCGGGCTGTTTGAGTTGGACGACAGTTCCCGAGTGAAGGAGTGGTCGTTCGTATTCCGGTTAAGTTTTGCCCTTGGGCTCGTTATTTTCGGAAGTACGAAGCTCTTTAAGAGATGTAAAGAGGAAAAAATTTTAAAACATAAGATGATTGCAAGGAAAGTACTTCTCTTTATTCTTGATCAAAACAGTCATTCATGCGTACATGTTTTATGCCAGGGCTCGAGCAATCTACGTGGGCACGATTCATTTTGACCGTTTGGCCCTTACAATAAATCCTATCTATCAAGACCATTCCTTTATGAAGTATTTTCCTCGCTAGCGTTGATATTCAAAGGTAATGCATATCCAAGGGTAGCCCTCTAATATTCGAGATTGATTGCAAAGGAACCTCAGATATTGTTGAATTGATCTTCGGTGCTGATTTGTAATCGGGCTTGATTCTAAGTAAGCACAATTCATTGTTGCCTCGTTAAAAACCTCGCCGAAAAATCCATTTGGGACAAAACTGGTTTAAGGGAAAAAGAGTGCAACACATGCTTTCAGACCTAACGACTTCGTGTCGTTCGCCAAAAAATCCATCGTCATTTCTTGTTGGCCACCTGAAAGTGTTAGTCTGAAATAAAAAGGAAATGGAAAAGGGTCGTACCTTAGCAGTAATACCATTTTAGGTGAGATATCTTCCAATTGCTCGCTATTTGTTCTCCATTCATGGTTCTGAGCTTGTAGGATCTTTTTCCGGTGACCTCGAGATTTGGTACGGTCCTTCTAAATTCAGACCCAATTTTCCTTTGTTCGGATTTTGGGTGTTGAGGGTGACTTTTCTTATCACTAAGCCCCCAATGTTAAAATATAAAAGATTGGCTCTTCGATTGTAGTATCTCTCGATCCATTGTTTTTTGGCGGCCAATCGGCCGAGGGCGACTTCACGCCTTTCATCCAATAGTTCTAGCCTCATATTCATGGCCTCGTCATTTGATTCCTTTGTAGCATATCGGAACCTGATACTCGGTTCTCCAACTTCGACCGGAATTAGAGCTTACAAACCAATTAGAATGGGGTAGCCCCAGTACTGGATTTCGAGGTCGTGCGGTATGCCCAAAGAACTTCGGGCAACATTTCCTTCCATTTTACTTTGGCATCGGTTAGCCTCTTCTTAAGATTTTGGATGATGGTTTTGTTGGTCAATTAGGTTTGATCGTTCCCTCTAGGATGATAAGGTATTTATAGGATTCTTTTTATCTTATGGTCTTCGAGAAATTTTGTTACTTTGTTGCCGACGAATTGTTTCCCGTTATCACACACAATTTCGGATGGCATTCTGAATCGACATATGATGTGATCCCAAATGAAGTCGATGACTTCCTTCTACCTAACTTTCTCGAAGGCTTGTGATTCAACCCACTTAGAAAAATAGTCAGTCATAAATAAAATAAATTTAGCTTTACCTGGTGCCCATGGAAGAGGGCCAACGATGTCCATTCCCCACTTAATGAATGGCCATGGTGACAAGACCAAATGTAGTAGTTCCCCGGGTTGGTGAATCATCAGTGCATGTCTTTGGCATTTATCACATTTTCGAACAAACTCTTTCGTATCTTTTTACATGTCGATCTAGTAATATCCAGCTCTGATTACCTTTTGGACCAATGATTCGGCATCTGAATGATTTTCGCAAGTGCTCTCGTGAACTTCCCTCAGAACATACTCGGTATCTCCCAGTCCTAGACATATCTCTAGTGGACCATCGAACATTCTCCTGAACAAGGTTCCGTCTTCGAACAAGGTGAATCGTGCTAGCTTCGTGCACAGGGCCCTCGATTCTTTTGGATATGAGGGAAGCTTTCCGATTTTCAGATACTCTATGTATTTATTTATCCAATCCCAGGATAAGCTATTGGAGTTTTTCTTGGTGTGGCCTTCTTCGACTACTGACCTCAAGATTTGCACGACGGCCCCCAAATTGAGCTCTTTGTCCTCGACCGATGACCCTAAGTTTGCGAGGGCATCGGCCTCACTATTATGATCTCGAGGCACATGTTGCAAAGTCCACTCCTTAAATCAATGCAAAGTTACTTGTAACTTATCCATGTATCTTTGCATTCGTTTTTCCCTATCTTCAAAGGTTCCATTTACCTGATTCACCACGATGAGGGAGTCACATTTTGCTTTGATCACCTCCACTCCCAAGCCTTTGGCTAGTTCGAGACCTATAATCATGGCCTCACATTCAGCCTCGTTGTTAGTTAGTTTCCCAGTTCTAATAGATTGTCTAACCATGTTGCCTTAGGGTAGTTTTAGCACGATGGCGAGTCCAGACCCTTTTGTGTTCAAAGCACCATCCATAAAGAGGGTCAGATTCACGAGGACATACCCGAGTTTACCAACAACTCTCTTTCAACCTCGGTACTATGGCCGGCATGAAGTCAGCCACGAAGTCTGCCAAAATTTGAGACTTAATGGTTGTTCGGGGTTGATATTCAATATCATACCCGTTGATGCCTATTTGGACAACCGTCCCGAAAGCTCGGGTTTATGCATAATATTTCAAAGTGGATAAATCGTTACAACACATATGAGATGACATTGGAAGTATGATTTTAGTTTCCGAGAGGCGCTTATAAAAGCGACACCAACTTTTCTAGGCGGGGATACATATTTTCGGCCGCACCTAAGGTCCGGATAACATAATAAGTTGGAAATTGCATACCTTGTTCTTCCCGGACTAGGACTCCACTTACCGCTATCTCCGATACTGCCAAATATAATTACAACCGTTCGTCTGCCCTCGGCGTGTGAAGCAGCAGCAGGCACGATAAGTATCGTTTTAGCTCTTCCAAGGCTTGCTGGCATTTTGGAGTCCACGAGAAGTTATTCTTCTTCTTCAGTAACGAGAAAAATTGATGGCTCTTATCAGAGGACCTCGATATGAATCGCCCAAGGGCGGCTATGTGCCCGGTTTACCTCTGCACGACCTTTACGTTGTCTACTACCATGATGTCCTCGATAGATTTGATCTTGTCAGGGTTGATCTCGATTCCTTGGTTGGATACCATGAATTCGAGAAATTTTCCTGACCCAACCCAGAACGCGCATTTTTCCGCGTTCAACTTCATGTTGTATTTCCTCAATATACTGAAGGTTTCCTGCAAATGCTTCAAATGGTCCTCTGCTCGCAGGGACTTAACTGACATATCATCAATATAAACTTCCATAGATTTCCCTATTTGTTCTTCGAGCATCCGGTTTACTATGCGTTGATACATGACACCAACATTTTTTAATCCAAATGGCATTACGTTATAGCAGTAGGTTCCATATTTAGTGATGAACGAGGTCTTTTCCTAATCATCCAGGTTCATTTGTATTTGGTTGTACCCGGAATAGGCATCAAGAAAACTGAGGATCTCGTGGCCGGCCATGGCATCGATCATGCGATCGATATTAGGCAAAGGAAAAGAATCCTTGGGGCATGCTTTATTTAGATCCTTATAATCTACACATATTCTAAGTTGGTTTCCTTTTTTAGGGACTATTAATACGTTTTCTATCCATTCGGGATAATTTACTTCCCAGATGGACCCTATTTTTAGAAGCTTAAATACCTCGTCTTTGATGAAGGCATGCTTGATCTCGAATTGGGGTCTTCTTTTTTGCTTTACCAGATGGAACTTCGGGTCCAAGCTTAGTTTATGGGTGGTGATTTCCGGTGGGATCCCTATCATGTCGAGATGTGACTAAGCAAAATAATCCATGTTAGCTGTAAGAAATTGAATAAGTTTTTTTTGAGCTCGGGAACTAACCCCGTCCCTAGGTAGACCTTTCGTTTAGGCAGATGTTTGCTTAGTATGGCTTGATCCGGATTTTGGACCGTTGATTTAGTAGCGTGGAGTCGTCAGGGACTATGAAGGATCGAGGGACCCCATAATCGTCATCTTCGCCAGTCCCTTGCTTCTCTAGTTGGGTCAAGGTTGGTGTATGTGATTGCTCTTTGGCCCTCTATTTTCCCTTCGAATTTGATCCCTTCGTTCATGAGAGTGCTAATACCGGAATCACTTCGTCAAGGGCAAACATTTCCTTTGCGTCGGGTTGCTCCCCGTAGACTGTCTTGATTTCCTTTGGTGTGGGGAATTTTAGAACCTGCTGAAGGGTTGAGGGCACTGCCCTCATGTTGTGGATCCATGCTCTCTCGAACAGGGTGTTGTATCTCATGTCGTCCCAAGTTATCTCTCCCTTAGTAGTTTCACAAGCCATGCTGAATCCGTTTAGCACTCGGGTTGCGGGCACAACTTGGTCCTGTAAGTCGGGTTGCTCTATGACCCTCGATTGAATGATGTTGGCCGAACTACTTGGATCAATTAACACATGTTTAACTTGAGTCTTATTCATGAGTACAGATATTACCAGTGCATCGTTATGGGGATGCATGATCCTTTCTGCATCCACGTCGTTGAAGGACAAGGTTCCTTCTGGTATGTAATCCCGAGTTCGCTTCTCCTATGTGATCAACACCTTGGTGCATTTTAATACTGGTCCTTGGGGAACATCGACCCCTCCAACAATCATGTGAATGACGTGATGCGGTTCTTCTTGCTCGTTTTGTCTGTTGGAATCTCTATTTCTGAATTGATTCTTGGCTCGATCACTTAGAAACTCCCAAAGGTTCCCATCGTTGAATAACCGGGCTACTTCTTCTCTCAACTGTCTGCAATCTTCCGTTTTGTTGCCATGGGTGCCATGATACTTGCACATTTGGTTGGGATTTATCTGGGCTGGATCGGTCTGCAGAGGTCAAGGACATTTAGTATCTTTGATGCGCCCGATAGTCGATACAATGGCAGATACATCAACATTGAAGTTATATTCTGATAGTCATGGTGCTTCTTTAGGTCCGGTATGCCTGTCGAACCCATTCTAGCTCATGAGCCCTCGAGATCTTTGTCCTCAATCATTTCTCCTTTCACCTCGTACAGGGTGACGCTCAGGTCCGTTTCCCCTACGATCTCCATTACACGGCTAGTATCAATCCCTGTTCAACCTTGGTTCTCGATCAATTTCCCTTTTGATTCTGCCAACGGGCCTGATAAGATAAACGGATCTGGAAGGATCCCCCCGTTGGTCGTCTTCGACTCTAATATTCGATTGATACCTATTATGTACATCGGTTGAGGTAACAGCCGCGTACTCAATCAAGTTCTACTTCAACTGCTGTGAAGCCACTGAGCTTCGTACATTTAGTCCTTGAGTGAAAGCTTGAACGGCCCAATCATCGGTGACCGATGGTAGGTCCATTCGTTCCATTTGGAATCGAGATACAAACTCTCTGAGCATTTTGTTATCTTTCTACTTTACCTTGAAAAGGTTCGACTTCCTAGTCTCGACCTTTATTGCTCCGGCGTGTGCTTTTACAAAAGAATCTGCAAGCATGTCAAAAGAATCAATAGAGTTAGGTGGTAAATTATGGAACCATATCATCACTCCCTTTGACAGGGTCTCCCTGAATTTCTTTAGTAACACGGATTCGATCTCGTCATCCTCTAGATCATTACCTTTAATTGCACATGTGTAAGAGATGTTGCGCCCCATTTTCTCGCGAAAGCGGGTTTCGACGTTGTGACAACTCTATTGGAGGGAGATAGAGTGCTAAAGAAAAAGAGTCGCCACCTAATGGTTTTTGAGATGCATTAGGGCACCTATTATGCAGATAACTCTGTTTGACTAGTCAACACCACCAAAGATCGGGTAAGGGCTCAAGTTACCTCAAAGAGAAGTTGTTAGGCCCTCTTCGAGGTCCACACCTGTAGGTCCCGGCCGAACTTAAGACTATGTGGATTATAAAGGGAGTACAAGTCTAATGAATTTTATAGCACAATGAGAAATTAGGATTACAAGGATATAATTATTACGGTCTGCATTAGATGACTAAATGTGTAAAGAAGTGAAGGGGAGGGGGGGTCTTAAGTTTTTTAGCCTAAAGGATCACCCTGTGCAATATAAATAATACTTCACAACTCCCTTGAGATAGGGAGTTACTCATATTATTTAGCGGGCACAGACTATCATCTCCTGCTACCCGATTACTATGTTAAAGTTGTTTACCTAAATACGCTCTAATTCAACTCTAAGTCGTATCCTATGCGTGCAGTACCTGTCCCATGCCTATGGTCCAGGAGGCATGAACCTCTATTTGGGTGGTTCTAGACTTTACCTAGGCTGCTCAAAATGATAAAACAAGGCGAAATACAAAATAAGTTGGACTTCATGTAAGGGCAGTCAATGGCTCAGGTTAGCCTTCACACTTACACAATAAATGCATGCAAACAGATTATTCACATTAAGCATTAGACAGTTTCAGAATTGAGGCAAATTAAATCCATTAAGCCCTATGGACGATTTTTACGTGACTCTGAATTCCAATATCCCATATATAACATTATTACTCTTAGTGAGGAGGCAGTAGACCATTTACAAACTTTAGAGCTGTTAACGCAGGTTTTATATATACTAGTTTTAGAAAAGTGACATTGTCCTATAGGCATGATTTCTACTAGTGGTGTAGCTAAATAATGAAAACAGTTCTGAGAGCCCAGCCTTGGCAAGTTGATCTCATAAACGAAATTAAGCAAGTGACATTGTCCTATAGGCAGGATCTCTAGAAATTGACAAAATAACTTGATTTTATAACACTTTACCCCTATAAGCATGTTATCTAGGCGGACAACATGACAACAATAACAATAGCTAATTGGTTGATTAAGGTCCCATGGACATGATTTCTAGGTAAAACAGTAGAACATAAGCTAGTATAATCCTATAGGCAAGGCATCTAATGAATATGCTTAAGTTATACAAATCTAAGGAATGTGTATTGACATTTGTTTCCTATAGGCATGTTGTCTAGTAACACATAACAGTAGTCATAGGAATAACTAAAGCACAAGTTGTGCGAGTATGTAATTCTCCTAATGGCATGATCTCTACTAGTGTACATGGAGATTGAGTAACATATATGGCAGGTTGGATAAAATAACAAGTAGGTCATATGAATCTTATAGGCATGCTTTTCTACCCTTTCATGCAAACATTAGAGTGTACCTGTTTCCCCAATTTCACTAACACCCCAATTGTTTATTACAAAATTATTACATACCTAGTGATGAATGTAATCACAAAATATTATACAAGCAATAATAGTAGGCCCATAGCATGCCCAAAAGGAAATACCCAGCATTGTCTGGGCCTTCAACAACTCTTCTTCACACATAGCATACCCAGATTCCAATAGAGGACTATATTCATCAGCATAGCCCAGAAACCATAGAGGAACTCAACGAAACCAAACAACCATAGATTGACCATATGATCCAGACATTGAATCACTTAAAATATCAGTTTGCATATTTAGTAGATAGAATGAGGAAAGATCTGAGTCTTAGAGATAACTCAAGTCTCAGTAGTAAAGAAAGTGGCCAAAGAACCTCAAGTCCTAGTGTGTCAGAGTTCATAAGGGTCTCGAATGGACCCCGAGCAGTGCTCACGCTAGGGAGGTCAATAGAGAGAGTCTTAGTGGCCTTGGCTTTCAACCGGCAAGAGTGATATATACAGAATAATGTAGTTAACAAAAGAGAGTGAGAACAATGATTAAGGGAGAAAATATGAAGACACATACTTGTATTTTAGAAAAGCAGGCATAGCAAAGTTGTCTAAACACAGAATATGCTAGTTAAGAAGGTCAAAAAGACTTAGAGGCAGGTTGCTATTATAGGTTCAAACACTTAGCAAGAAGTAACAAATCGAAATAGTTAGGGGAGAAACAAGTTCCCTGAGATTACAAGATTAGTAAATAAAGATGCATAATGCCAAACGAGTCTCAGTAGAGCACTAACTTAGAAGGTTTAAAGCCCAAGGGTCCAAACTATGCTAAGTGTCCGTCAAAATATCAAGGGACAAACATGTTAACTTACATTATGAAGCAAAACAATATTAAACATGGTAGGGAAACATAAATTAAGATATCTATTCCAAAGGTCCCAAAATATCACTAAGGCTATAGAATCGTGCAAATCAAAGACATGCTGAGGAACACATTAACATGAGAACAAGTCATAACCGATAGTGAAGGTCTTAACATAGATTAGAACACATTACATATGCAAGTCAGCCCTTACAAGGATTCAGAATAGAGTGGGAAAGCAAGCTCATGTCAAATAGCAAATGTAGACATTCAATATTCAATACATCAAGCTAATATGAACTTAAGGGGGTCTAAATCATTTAGGTGAAGCATATTCAAACAACATGTCTTAGAAACGGTAGTTTTAGGTAAAATTAAATGCTAAAAAGGCTCAAAACAAGTGAAAAACTAACAAGGTTGCACACAGAAGTAGCCTAGAAACACATTAAGCCATAAATTTCAGATGTAAGAATAAGCAAATCATAAACACATAAGAACGAAATTGCAAAATCCAAGTGACTTACCAGTTAAACGGATAACAAGAAAGAACAAATTCCACAATATTCTGAATATCAACAAAGAAAAAGAACCCAAAATTTTATTGCGTCAAAGTTCCCAAGGGCTTCAAAGGAACCTCGGGCAGTGCTCGCACCAAGAAAATGTTGAAAAATCGAATCCCGGTGACCTAGGCTTTCAGCCGGCCAAGAATCAAGGAATAGAAAAAGAGAATGAGAGAACAATAAAGTAATAACTTCAATTTTTAATGAATTTAGCGGTTAAAGGCCTGTCTTAAAGGGGAATGGGGAGGGGTTTATATAATCGTTAAATAAGACGAGTAAATAAAGAAAGAAAGAAATCAAATACGAACAAAGAAAGAAAAAACATACATGCAATACTAAAGCAACCAGTAAAGGAAAGAAATCAAAAATCAAACCCTAATTTGGGTTTAACATTTGAGAATCCGTCTACTAGTATGAGAAATTAACGACTCTTCCATCGATATGGACGAGATATTGTCCAGATCCTAGCGATTGAAGTTGAATGGACCGAATTTGAGAGATGGTACTCGCCATGTTTAGGCAAGTACTAAGTGATACCATAGTCTTGCAGGTAATACTATAACACATAAGGCAAGAAAATCATGGAAAGAATCCATGATTGAGACGTCTTCGGAGAAGATATAGAGGGTGGCTAGGGTTTTTGAGGAGAGGAGAAGAGAGTACTTAGGGGCGGAGTCTTAGCTAAAATGATAGGGTTTGGGGATGGTTTTGGTTAATTAAGAAGGAGAGTGAACGAGGGCTGTTGATCTTGAGAGATCAACGACTAAGATTTAAAATGAACAGGGCGAGTCATAAAAATTGGTAACGACTGGGTCTATTAATGGGTCGTTTGGCTTTGGGTTGGGGACTATTGGTCCAAGGATATTGGGCCAATTTTGGTCCGAAAATTAGTTTAAAGCTGTGCTACTATTTAAATACACAAAATTTATCAAAAATAATTTATAAAATACTTAATAAATAAATAAAAATATTATTTATGCACTAAATTATGATTAAAAATAATAACTTAGTATTACAAAAATATAAAAATGCTATTTTGAAACAAATAATATAAATAAAGAGTATTTATGTATGAGTATGGGATATTGCTGTAAAATTGTGCAAATAGCTTTAAAAATAATAATGTAATTATATAAAAATGAAGTAAAAAAAAATATTTGAAACATGTATTATAGGTTCAAATAATAATTTTAGGTGACTAAGTCATCACAAAATAATTTGAAGGAGTAATTAATGAGTTGAGTAATTTAAATGCAAGAAAATTAATTTCAAAGCTATAAAGACCATGAGAAAATCATAAAATATTTGTATAAATCTTGTAAATTAAGTAATGAAATTTTGAAATATATATATACTATTTGAAAAAATAGTAGGGAGAAATTGGGAATCGACAACTGCCCCTTTTTACCCGGGAATGATGAAAGAGTTGTCGGGTAAAGAAAATGAAGATCAATTTTGGCCGAATTGAGTGAGGAATGATGTGATTTGAAAAATGGGAACGGAACACTGGTTCCTAAGTTGCTACATATCACTGGTGTTACGGAAATCAGACCGCGTGTAGTTCTGGATCCAACGGTGAACGAAACCGATAGAGTTGTAATAGGATTGTCCTCATGTTTCGGATAGGGTCTTTTTGGGTAGTATAGTGTCGGATGAATTTATGCGCATTCATGCATGTGTATCTGAAACGTTACGGATGTATCATAGAGAAACTGTCTGAACAGTCATAGAGTAAAAGTGGGCAACTGCTGGTGGTCGGTTATGTTTGAAACAGTTGAAGGATGTGAATGTCATGAACGGAAATCGGAGCGAAGATTGCTCCCATTTGTAGAGTGGTTACTTCCTAGATGACCTGCAAAACTTAAAGCATGGTGCATGCAAATATATATGGGTTATTACGAAGATTTAAACATGATGCAGATTCCCTTTGGACCGTGAAGGTTGTCTTTGGACGATGAAGATGATGCCCTTAGACCATGACGTCCTGGGCCATGAAGTGTATGATAAGAGACTCGCAAGCCATGAAATGATGCCCTCGGGCCATAAGGATGGTGCCTCTGGATGATGAGGCCTTTGAATAATGATGTGCAATATTGAGAGATCCTCAGGCCATGGCTTGATGTCTCCCGGCTATGAGATTGATGCCTTCGGACTATGGCACCTTTGGAAAAGATGGAAATATTTCAGCCTATGAAATGCAAAGATAGGATGCTTGGTCATATGCGAAAATGATACAAGACAAGGCTTAGTCCTGTGTAAGGTGAGGGCAATGTTTAGCCCTAGGTGAACAGAGGGTAGTGCTAGATCTTAGATAGCGTAGTGGAGATAATACTTAATATTATGCAAGGAAAAGTCAATGCTTATCCTTATGCCAAAAGGGGAAACGAGTGCTTAGTCTCATGCGGGGAAAGACAATACTTAGCCTTATGCAATTAGGGAGGCAATGCTTAGCCTCATGAAAGAAGAGGAGACAACGCTTAGTATCATGCAGGAAAGGCAATGCTTAGCCTTATGCAATTAGGGAGGCAGTGCTTAGCCTCATGCAAGAAGAGGAGACAATGCTTAGTCTCATGCAGAGAAAGACAATGCTTAGCCTCATGCAAGAAGAGGAGACAATGCTTAGTCTCATGCAGAGAAAGACAATGCTTAGCCTCATGCAAGAAGAGGAGACAATGCTTAGTCTCATGCAGAGAAAGACAATGCTTAGCCTCATGCAAGAAGAGGAGACAATTCTTAGTCTCATGCAGGAAAGACAGTGCTTAGCCAATTAGGGAGACAATGTTTAGTCTTATGCAAGAAGAGGAGACAATGCTTAGTCTCATGCAGGAAAGGCAGTGCTTAGTCTTATGTAGTTAGTTAGGAAATGCTTAGCCTCATGCAAGAAGAGGAGACAATGCTTAGTCTCATGCAGAGAAAGTCAATGCTTAGCCTCATGCAAGGAGAGGAGACAATGGTTAGTCTCATGCAGGGAAAGTCAATGCTTAGCCTTATACAATTAGGGAGGCAATGCTCAGCCTCGTGCAAGAAGAAAAGACAATGCTTAGTCTCATGCAGGGAAATGAAGTGCTTAGCCCTATGCAATTAGGGAGGCAATGTTTAGCCTCATGCAAGAAGAAGAGACAATTCTTAGTCTCATGTAGGAAAAGGTAGTGCTTAGCCTTATGCAAGAAAACGATGAGTGATAGTGAGAAAGTAAAATATTTCTTAGCTGAAGGTGTTTGCACTAGGTAATTTGTTGTCATAAAGGTAGTGACTTGATGTATCTACAGATAATGTTGTCTTATCGTGCCTGCATCCAAAGAAAAATTGTGAGTTTTGTGGGGGAAAGGTCGGTTCGTGCTTTTGTTTCCTTGATCGTCCTTCTCTCCGTCCATTTCTGCAAGTATGAGTGCTACTCCTGCTAGTACTCGATGAACCATGTAAGGACCTTGCCAGTTGGGTGAAAACTTTCCTTTGGCTTCATCCTGATGTGGGAAGATTCGCTTTCAATTGCCCCGGTGCGAATTGCCTTGGTCTGATCTTTTTGTTGAAAGCTCTTGCCATTCTTTTCTGGTAGAGTTGACTGTGATGTACCGCATTCATTCTCTTTCCATCAATAAGGGCAAGTTGCTCGTAATGACTCTGTACCCATTCTGCATCGTTGAGCTCAGCTTCTTGCATGATTCTTAGAGAAGGGATTTCTACTTCTGCATGGATAACCACTTTCATACCGTAGACCAGCAGGTAAGGAGTTGCCCCAGTTGATGTGCGAACCACGGTACAATACCCGAGAAGAGCAAATGGAAACTTTTAGTTCCATTGCTTGCAATTATCTACCATTTTCCTTAGTATTTTCTTGATGTTCTTGTTGGCGGCATTCTACAGCTCCGTTCATTTGCGGCATGTATACTGTGGAATTATTATGCTTGATCTTGAATTTCACACATGGCCTTCATTAGATCACTATTGAGATTGGCGGCGTTGTCAGTGATGATTGACTCTGGTACCCCGAACCGACAAACAATTANAGTTAATGGTCGAGTAAGAAATAAGAGTAGTAGATCATATTCGATGAAAGAAAAAATCGAATAATTGGAATCCATAGTTGTGATGCATTGTTGTGGATCTCGATCCAAAGGTTCTTTCTTGATCTAGCTACAAGGATGGGGCAGTAGGGAAAAATAAAATGTGGAACCTAATAGAAATTACTAGTTTTAGAATCTAGTTGGACAAAAAAAGATTTTTTCAAGCGATTGTGTGATAACTTTTTCTTGTTCTCCATCATTCAAAATATTATGTGAATTAATATATTACTGAATCTAATGAGTTAAACTTAAATTAAAGTAAAAAGAAAAAGTTTTATAAGGTAACTGTTCGCTTTAAAATCGAAAATGGAGTCGATACAATTCAACAGAATCTAAGAAATGATCAAATTCGAAAATCATTTCTATTTTGATTCTATAAAAATTCAAGTTTCATTTTTGAATGAAGTTAGACAATACAGCTCTTCTTAGTTTAATAGTTTACTCAAGAGTTACTCAATGAATCGGTTGATTGGAATTGCGGGATGGATAGATGTTACAGATGATGAATCCATTTCTTTTATATGTCTGTCGTAAAAATATATAAATACAGAACCCGTCGTAAAAATAAATTAGTATTTTTCGGAAATTCTCGGTA